>BQNB010048688.1:4345-34498 GCA_026074375.1 Tanacetum coccineum
CTGGATCTTGTACTAGAGCAAGAGAAGTGATGATTTTCTGCACAATTAAAAGTAAACCGTTAGCCTTACCGTGGGGACGGACCCCACGATTAGACTCCGGTGTGAGAGTAAGTATTCATATTGTCAGAGTATATGTCAGAGAGAATAAGAATAATTGTGTACCTTATGGGATGTATTGTGACCCCTATTTATAGGTGTCTAGTACTAGGGTTTCCTAGTATTTCGGTTAGTTTAGTAGTGGCCGAAGTGGGTCCCTTGTCGGGCAAGGGTCCGCGGCAATCGTGTTGAACGGACGCAGATGTTCTGCGGACGGATCGCTAGGTTCGGGGCCGAAGCCCACGCAAGATTGGGCTTTACCATGGCCTGTTATTGATAGGTTTAGCCAAAAAGCCCAAGTGATAATGTGACCCAAGCCCAGAGGCTTGATACACCCATTATACGTCATCAGTACAAATGGTGTTCCGGGGGTACGTATAACACAAGCCTTAAAAATATTAACGCAAATCAAAAAACCATATTATAAGAAAGATTCGTGTCGATATTAATTACTCCTGAAGTACTAATTAATTATACCGTACAAGAGTTAAAAAGTTTTAAGGTACCCTATTGGTACCCTTGGCCCATTAAATAGTGTCAAAAGGTATAAAAAAATTCCTTTTGTACCTTATTTTTACAGTGTAACGCAATTTTTTATCAGTTTATGTTCCGTAAATTTTGACAGTTTCATACTTTTGACCTATTAAACTTTATATTTTTCGTTCCGTTTTTTTCGTGTCACAGTTTTATAACATATACAAAATTATAAAAATACAAATAAAATAAAATAAAAAAAACGCAAAAAACCCGGAGGGGATACAAATGGTGTTTCAGGGGTACATATAACATAAGCCTTCATTCTTTGTCAGCTTCGACAAAATTAAAAGGATGCTAAGTTTGTGTACTTGTAGTCATAGATCCAATGTAAGTGCATTCTGCTTATCAAATACTGTATTACAATAATAATAATAAATGCTTAAGAAAACAATTGAATATTACTTCGCTTAAACATATATACTTACATGTATTAGATTAATAATAAATTTTAAACAAATACGAGTTATACATACATTCATGTATACATGCATGTGTCATTCTATTTAATATACGAGTGTAATAGAACATGAAGGTCACTGAAAATTATAGAGCAGCTCAGGTTTTGTTACCAAGAAAAATATTTAACTCAAATCTTGACCATCACTAACGCTGCGTTCTCGAGTTTAGGACGGTAGAAAAAGAAAAGAATGGGAGGGGTAGAAAAAGAAAAGAAAGGATATCATACAATCTAGTTTGCGTTCTCGAGTCGGACAAAACGGAAAGGAAATGCAAGGAAAGTGTGTATGATCCATGTTCTTAAGTTGGAAGGAAAGTAATGTAAATATGACAATTTACAACAATGCCCTCTTGTATATTAGCCTTTGTAGTTGGTGGGGGGTAATATAGTCTTTCTAACCAACATATAAGATGTATCATTTCCTTTCCTAGGCAATCCTCCCAAAAATGAGAGGATAACTTTGGTCCAAAATTTTCTTCCTCTTTCCTATGTAAACCTTTTCTTTTTCTTTTTATAAAAACTCGAGAACACAAAATTATGTATATTTCTTAGCATTTCTTTTCTTTTCTCCTCAAAAGCAAACTCGAGAACGCAGCGTAAGAGTTATTGTAATGACTAGAGTGACGGTGTATAACGATAAATAATTATACTTGTGAAATTATTATTCTGATTTGATTTTTGCTGCAAAATTTATGTGTTCAAAATGAAAAATGATAAAAATACAACCCCTCTCAATTTTATCCAATAGCAACTAAAAAAACAAAAACAAAAAATAAATAAAAAATAATGTAATACCGAATGAAATTAAAGTAAGATATAATATTCTTTTTGAAAACATTTGTATAATGTAGACTTAATTGTTTTTTTTCACCTTAATTAAAAAGAAATAAACATAAAGCTTCCAAATTAAATGCCTATTTTTCTCCTTGTTCCAAATTGAATTCCCTTTCACAGCTTTTTTAAATCAAATTTATTTCACTAATCTATTTCAAAAATTCATAATCACAACTCAAAATTGTTGACTTTGTTACACATTTCCAAAAGACTAATTTATAAGTCCTCAAAACTTAACATTTGTTCATTTTCATTTAGAGCACATGGTACTGGTGATGAAAACTCGCGTTTTTTTCAAACACGTCACACGAAAACGCCAAACCCACACCTCGTCTCGCGTCGTGTCTCAAGCCGAACTTGCCAGCCCAAATGGTCCAGGAAAACGCCATACGACGGCGCGAGACATTGTACCGTGTCTCGCGCCATCGTGTATTTAATTTTTTTTTTATTATTTTTTAAGAAAAGCGGGGTCACCATAATATCAGAAAAAAATAGTGACGTGACACCACTTTTTCCCATGACACGAGCACGAAACTCGACTATACCTTATGCTCTTACAATTTACAATTTACAAAAAGACTAAAAATCCATTCCACGCACTCTTGTTACTTTTTCATTAAGTGGGTGTATGTTGTATGAGTTGAAGGGAGTGTTTCTTTTAATAGTACTTAATGTATGTTGTATGTGTTGAAGGGAGTGTTTCTTTTAATAGTTATAGGTGTTGGTTTATCCGGATTTCATGTTTAGTTAGAGTCGAAGATGAGATGGGAAATGACAAAAAACGAAATTACTAAGTTACCCTCGTGTGCCCGACACGTGATTGGAGATAACGAGATTGTATAACGATCGTTAGGATTTTGGATTAGTAGCGTGCAAAAATTCAAATGTTGGGGAGGTCTGTAGTAATTTCTTTTTAGTGGGTATTAAACGTAAAATCTGGCTAAACCACAAGGACTAACGGTGTAATTTACTCAAGTATTAATCGGCAATATATATGTGCAGCTTTGTTTGTTAGTCTGGTGTTTTTGCCATTACTACAGCTGTACAAGTCCCCCTAGTCTAGTGTGTCTATTGCGTGCGATTGTTATTGCGTGCGGTAGATATCACTAGACTCAGGTTCCGGTACTCCTTGTATTTTTGCGCCCTCCGTGCTTGTCTTTCCGCGACGTTCCGTTGCCCTTGTTAGGTGGGACGTGGGTAACGTGGTCTCTTCGTGGCCTTTCGCCTTCTGACAGATTTGACTGGTTAGTACAACTGCTTAACTGTCATCAGTATCTTTTACTTTTCATCTTGGCCATTGACTTGGAGGTCATAGCCACGTGAAAGCATCTGGAAGGAGCTTGCACTTACTATACCGAGGGTATAAATACTAGGTGTGGTTTTCACTGTTTCCTTTTTCATCTTCTCGAATTATAATCACCATTGTTAAAAAGTTCTTCAAGCTTTTCAAATTTGTTTCCTTTGTGCCCTATTTTAAAGAATTTTAGGCTTTCAGGTTAGGCCCAATCCTTGCTTACTTTTATCATGATCAGTATTACAGATATAAAGTCGGTTCTTACTCTAAAAGCTCTAAAAAAAAATTGCGAATCGTATCATATTCCTGATGAAGTTCATCCACAATTGCCTAGCCCGAAACAGACAATTCATGAAATGCCTACTGGCAAAATAGGTGTATATACTAGGTTTTTCGAGTATGCCAATTTTCGATTACCACTTTCCACTTTTCTTGTTAACGTGCTCAGACACTATCACATTCATATATCCCAATTATCCGTTATTGGTGCGGCCAAAGTGTCTCATTTTGAGATCCTTTGCCGTGTTCACGGTTTTGAGCCAACGGTTGGGCTGTTCCGTTGTTTTTATGTTAATTCCAAAAACAAAGGCTGGATGTCATTCAGTAAACGCCAGGGAAATGATGTCGTTTGTTATACCAAACCTTAGACTCATTGAAGAGCTGGAATGATCGTTTCTTTTGGGTCGACGCTTTTGCTTGCCCCGCCTCCTTTCCGTGGAATAGTAGCAAAAGTGTGTCGAAGGACCATTTTCCTAAGTCTTCCCAATATAACGTGAAACATTATGCTACCCTTGTTGCATATCCGGCTCCTTTTCATAAGTATCCGGAACCTTTCCTTTGCTTAATAGGAATTCGTCGTAACTATACCTTAGATGAAGATACTTATCCCCAGTTTCTGGGTGATAATGATGAGGGTGGGTGCTTATTATTATGTCTTACTTGTGTTATGCCTTTTTATCATTTTTGCTGACCGTTTTAATCTTTTCTCTTTTTGTTTAGAAATGGATTTGCTTTTCTTTATCTGAACTGCTGATCCTACAAAGGTGAGGGTTGGTGAGAAGCAGCGTGCGAAAGGTGAACCAAAGTTGTTAGATACCATTGTGAGGCATGTTGTTCCGCTCTTACCGGTTGCTCTTGCCGTGCCTCAAGCGAACTAGAGGCAAGCGTTGACAAGCTTTTTGGCGAAGGAGGTAGTGGTGGTCAGACAGAGTAGGGTGATTCTGCGAGTGGCGAGCATGGTGTTGGTATTTTGCCAGTTAGTGAAACTGCGGAGATTGTTGCTGAAGACGCAGCTCCTGTCTAGCCAAAGCGTCAAAGAAAAAGGAAAACCATTGTTTTTTATGCTGGTGAACCTTCACACCCTCCTAAGAAGTTAAAGGGAAGATTACAAAACTTTAACTGGGCCATCTGTTGCTGGTAAGTCTATGTCCGCGCTTCAGAGGTTACTTGCTGGAGCTGTGTTGAATCCGGAGGTTGGGATTGCGGCCTTACCTACCCTACCTTTTATTACTTTTTCTGTGTCCGTGACACCAGAGCGAGAGAGTGAGGATCAAACTGACTCTATAGCCGGGGCTAATCTCCGAACCATTACTGCTCCTCCAAGGTTTGTCATATCTTCATATTCTTCTCACCATTCAGGTGCTAATATTGCGAAAGCTGAAGTAGATTCTTTTGTCAGGCCTTCTATTCCGTTGATGACAGTGGCCACTACCGTTACTTCTACAGTTGATCCTGCTACAACTGTTAAAGAAAAATTTGTTGAGACTTCTGTTTTGGAGGTGATTCTTCTGGTGGTGGGGCTGACTACACCGTAGGTGGCTTTTTTGACCTTACTAGTAGTGACTTTATTGTTGGTGGTATCCGTACTGTCATTAGCCCTGATGTGGATCTTCAAAAAGTATATGTACCTCAGTGGAGTGTAACCAATGGCTCTCGCCTGGATGACGGTCGTACTTACCGCGATACGGTGGATGAATTCGCTCCTCCTAAGTTTTTTGCGTCAATTCATGGGATGGACACGACCAACTTTTTACGGAGTTTAATGTAAGGGTTGCTCGCCAAATTTCCCTCAGTGCTGAAGTGAGGATGCATGCAGAGTACAATATTAGAGAGAGGAGGAGATTGAATTCTGTTGTGGAGGAAAAAAGTTCTTTGCTGAAGGCCAGAGATGCGAAAATTGAGGGTCTCAAGGCATAGTTGCTTGTGAAAAAAGCGGAAGCCGCGAAGGCCATCCGTCTCCGTGCCGAAGCCTCTAAGTTTGAGGCTATTGAGAAATCCCTATAAGATGAAGTGAGAGTTTTGAATGATTGTAACACCACTCTGGAGAAGGAGAAAAGTGAGCTAAATGTGAAGGTGGTTGATCGTGCGGCTTCAGTGAAGGTTAGGGAGCAAGAGGCTGCTGATTTGGATGCTATGGTGACTTCCATTAAGTCTCAGAATGACAACCTTATTGACCAGGTATGTGTCTTTTACACTTGTGTATATTTTTTATTTTTCGATTTTCTTATTTGTGTTTCCACATAATTTCAGGTTCATAAGCTAGAGAATTCCTCTGTCGGACTTCAGGATAAAGTCGCGGCGTATGAAAACTTCATTGACCAGCTTAAGAAGTTTCAAGATGAAAAGATGGCAGTGGTAAATGAAAAGTTTGATAAGTTATGTGTCAATTTTGTTGAGATGGCCCTTCATCTTGAGGAGAAATTCTACCCGCATCTTTTGACTACCATTTCTGGACGTCGGTGGCTACTTACGCACGGCATAAAACGTGTCGTTGCCAAATGTTTAAATTCTACTGAATATCTGTCTGTTCTTGGAGCGGCGATTGGTAAAGCCGAAGCGAAGAGTGAGAGTGGCTGTGGTGTAGCTTCTTTGAGCCTTAAGAGTTAGAAGAGTGTGTTACGTTCTGTGAAGAAGTGATGCGGTAAGAGTGAGCTAGGTAAGGGAGAGAAGAGTTGAGCGCTAAAAAGGAAGACCGTATTCTCTTATGAAAGAAGAGTTTTAAGAGGTAGAAAGAAGAAGACGGTAGGAGAAGAGTACGAGTAGAAGAGTGAAGAGAGAAGAAAGTGACGAGTTTGGAGTGAGAGCTAAATGCGTGAAGGTGGTTGGGTTGATTTGAGGCTTTTGTGTGTTGCATTAAGTTTTTGATGCATGGTGAAGGTTTTAGGGAAGCAAAGCAAAGGCTTTGTTTGGCTGACCTTTGATCACAAAATTCCCCGCATGGTAGTTTGCAAAATCGGCAAACCATGGGGCATTATCATCACCACGAAAGGTAACCATCCCAAGTGTCTCGAGAGGAAATGTTTCCGTAATTTCCTTTTTCTCGAGTTCACTTTGATGGGGATTTTCAAGTCTGGAAAGGTGGTCTGCGGCGAGATTTTCTGCTCCTTTTTTATCACGGATAACGACATCAAATTCTTGGAGCAGCAAAATCCACCGGAGCAATCTTGGCTTAGCATCCTGCTTAGCAAGCAAGTACTTGAGAGCCGAGTGGTCCGTATACACTATGCTTTTGGACAAGACAAGATATGGCCGGAATTTCTCGAAAGCATACACTACGGCAAGTAATTCTTTTTCCGTTGTAGTGTAATGTGCTTGAGCCTCGGTCATAGTTTTGCTTGCATAGTGTATCGGCTGGAAGTGCTTGGTCTTACGTTGCCCTAGGACTGCCCCAACAGCAAAATCACTTGCATCACACATGATTTCAAAGGGCAAGTCCCAATCGGGAGCAACTAGAATTGGAGCCTGGGTTAACTTCATCTTAAGGGTTTCAAATGCTTCAATGCATTCCTTCGAGAAGATAAACGGAGTTTCTTTTTCAAGGAGGTGGGTCATAGGCCGGGCGATTTTGGAAAAATCCTGAATAAATCGTCGGTAGAATCCGGCGTGACCGAGAAAACTGCGAATACCCTTCACGGTAGTGGGATGAGGCAATTTTGCAATGACATCAACTTTTGCCTTATCAACCTCAATCCCGGATTTAGAAATCTTATGGCCAAGGACTATGCCTTCCTTGACCATAAAGTGGCACTTTTCCCAATTTAGCACAAGATTGGTGTCTTCACACCTTTGGAGCATTTTGTCTAAATGGGAAAGGCAAGAGGAGAAAGAATCACCGAAAACCGAGAAATCATCCATGAAGACTTCCATGGTTTTCTCAATCATATCGTGAAAGATTGCAACCATACACCTTTGGAACGTGCCTTCTTCAGAGTGTCAATTTTTCCTTAATTGGGGAGTTAAAATCCAACAAAGATTCCAGCGTTGACACGATAATGAACCATCTTTGTTTGGAGGACACTCTTGCTGAAAGATTGGGTTTGACTGAGTCGCAGCCTCATGTTAATCAGCTGATGGTTCCTATCCATCATTCTCCGGATCAACGTGTCATTGGTGCTTCTGCCTTATCACTTTCATTAGATTTTTCCAACTCCCGGGTCCGAAAGATCAGGGAAAATATTGCCAGTCATATATCTGCTCTTCATGGTGTCTTTGTTCCTTTATCTGAGCCCTTATTTGCTGTGGCTTTAGAAGGTATGGAAGGTACTTCTGGTGCTGCTCCTGATACTACCACGGCCCTATCTATGACTTTTGTTTCCTCAAGCGCTATTCCGCCTATTTCTACAAATGATTATGAGGCTGCACATGCGGATGGTCAAGAGAGTACGGGTGCGGATGGTCAAGCTGCAGTTGATGAGAATGTTAACCCTTTTCCTAATATTGATGGCGCGGAGTTGAATATTCTGGAATGACTCTTCCTTTTTCATATGTTGCTCTGCTAAGGTAGTTTGCCGTGACCGCGTATGGTCTTTTTGTTGCGGCTTTTTATATGTGCACAATGTTTTAACAGTTTTTGTCCGTTATGTACCGCGGTCATGTGTGACCTTTTTTGAATGCGGTCAAATGTACTTGTACATTTTTGATGTTTTAGTGCTTGATTATGACTTTGCTATCATTTTAACATTATGATATGTTTATTCTAATAGTCTTTGTTTGAATATTTTTGGGTTATTCTCCCTATACTGGGTTTGCAATACCTCTTATGTATACTTGAGTTAATTTTGAGGTTATTGACCCTTTTGTTATACGGAATAACGTTTGATTGGGTCATGCCCTATTGCGTGCGCGTCTTAATCACTTTACAAAAGTGAACTTCACCCCTCCATGGAAGTATGGAGGGGGTATTTATAGTCCCGGGCTTGACTAGCTAAACAACTTTTCAGGCACATTAATTTTACAAACTGGTGACAGACGGAGATTTGGGTCGCTATTGATCACACTTAACAATTCCTCAAGGTAAACAGTATCTCCCTTAGAATCATAGATGCCGTTAACACCTGGTGGTATTGAATCATCATGTTCAAGAAATTCATCGATCTCTTCTATTAGAAAATCCTCCGAAGGGAGTGAAAGATGGAGAGCGGGAATCGATCATAAGTTCCGTAGTAGAAGTGGGATTACCACTTTCAGAAATTTCAAGTACTTCTTGAACATATTCTTCACAACCAATGTCTATAACATCGACTCGGTTAACCGATTCAATGATATTGTAGGAGAAAGTCTTAGTATCACCAACTTTGAAGGTTACGGATTGGTCATCATGTCTAAGGGTCATTTGTTCACCGTAAACGTCTATCAAGGCATGTGCCATCCTCAAGAAAGGTCTTCCTAAGATTAGGGGAACCCGAGGATCGGTAACGTAATCAACGACCACAAAATCGGCAGGAAAGAAGAATGTTCCAACTTTCACGAAAACATCCTCGGCGATGCCGGTTGGAGTAGAAATCGTTCCGTCGGCAAGTTTAAAAATCATTCGGGTTTTGGTCAAAGCTGGGAGACTTAGTTCTTTCCAAATGGAGAGAGGCATTAGGTTGATGCTTGCACTGAGATCGGCCAAGGCTAAGCATTCATTCATCTCCGGAAAGTCACGCGGTATAAGAAATCTACCGGGTTCTCCAAGTTTCTCGGGAAACTTTTTTAGGATAACCGCCGAGCAATTCTCGTTTACCGGTGTCTTTATCAACTCAATCATCTTATCTTTGTCATTGAGGAGCTTTCTAAACATTGGTGCAAATTTAGGCATGTGTAGGAGAGCGTCCGCGAAACTTAGCTCGAAATGGAGATTCCCAAAAATCTCCATAAATTTTGAAGCTAGAAGATCGTCTTTTTCACGGAGCTTCTCTTTGTTGGCCCTTGAAGGATAAGGCAGGGTTTGTTTAGTCTTTGAAACAACAACGGGCTCACCAATTTGGTCGTTAGTTTGGACCACCGAAGGTTGGATGTTAGATTCAAGTATGGACTCAGAAATGGTTGAAACTGATAGGGCTTCAGTGACTTTTGGTTTTTTAGCTGATGTGTGTTCAGTTTACAGATCTTACATGCATTTAAATGGCATGTATACTCCTGTATCATATTTGTCAACTTCTGGTAAGATTTAATGTCGTGTAAAATATTATTGTAGGTAAAACTGTTAAGTAATGAGTTAAAACAGCGTTGATGTAACTACATTGTAGGATATTGTTTCAACCATATTTATCAAGGAAGTTCAGATTAACATATTTTTATGTTTATCAACTATTGGTTCAGGTTGGTTTAAATTTGATGGTATTTCAGTAAAGGGTTGTTATTTAGTGGGTATTAATGCAGCTGTAAATAAAGCTTAGGGATGAAATATGGATTTAGTTTGGAGAATTAGTTCAGTGGTGTCAAAGTATTTAGTTTAGCTTAAGGTTATTTCAGTTAATGGTTCAATTACTATTGATGATTCAGTTCAGTATTCAGGATTTAATTGTCTCTCTCGGTTATAGTTCAGGTCTGGTTAATTTTATGTTTGTTCATTATCAGGATGTTGGGTCTGGTTTATGGAAATTTAATACTGTGTACATCATTGATAAATGGTTCAGGTTGGATTGGTTTGTTTTTAGATCTTTAGGTTACATGGTTTCAGTGGGTATTTGGGATTCGGGTTATTTCAAGGTTTCAGTTTCAAGTACTGGTTCTTCAGGTTATTATTGTTTAGATGAACATTAGTTCAGTTTATACAAAGGGTTCAGATTCAAGTACTGTTTCAGTTTGGATTAAAGCTTTAGTATTTGTGATGTTTCAGCTGGTATGTGTTCATTTGGAGAAGACGATACTTGTTTTCTGACTCAGGGAAGTATATATATAGAGGTATCCACACGACCGTACCAGCAAATAGTATCAACGGGACAGGGAGAATTACATACATCAATGCTGCATCAGGAGAATAAGATGTTAGAAACAAACCTCAAAATAAAAAATTATATAAAAAATTACTTCACACATAACCCAAACAAACCTAAAAATAAAACGACCCGTTTCCGCAACGTAACACAAAAAAAATAAAGAATAACAACATATAATTTCAGGAACATCACTATTCTTAATACTAACCTACACATTCCACATTCATTGCAATGAAACTGTTCCTTTAAAATCTAAATTACAGCACAACATGAAGTTAGTGTAGTTCTCAGAACTTACGATATGAAACAAATGAATGTGAAGTGTGTTTACATCATCTTTATAGAACTTGCAGATGTCACAAAAATATTCTTCCATTTTTACTCCACATTTAGTACATATCTTAGCAGCATATCATAACAACATGTAAAATTGTTACATACTTACATAACCTTGTAAAAGTTTCAAATAATTTTGATAATCATCTCATGACAAACCTGTTGCTCGGTACTAAAAAGTTCCCCAAATTACCTAGAAGAAACAACCAAACAATGAATCAATAACCTAAAAAACAACAAATTAATGAATAACCTCATCAAAAACATACTTACTTGCTTGATATCATGACGAACAATCTCATGACATTCCTTAGGGTTTGTCAATACCTCTATATACGTAACACACCAAAAAAATCATTAGTTAACATCCTGTAAAGCAGTAAACAAACCAAATATTTAATTTTGTTTATATTATGTTTATTTAATACAGTAGTTAAACAAATATGCACATGACTATTTAAGTCCTATGCATAGCTAATGTTAACAAAGAAAGTGCTTGCTAGAATTACTTCCACATCTTATGCTTTCCATCGAAGAACCCCTTGTGCTTTCCAGCAAACATCCCATGCTTCCATCTATTTCCAAACTTCCTATGCTTGAACTTACCATTCCCATGCTTCCATCGATTGCCAAACTTCCCATGCTTGAACTTGTCCATAATCACCATGTCCATAACTGCCATGCCCATGAGTAAGATGGTGGGCCCCATATACAGCTGCAGCAGCGGCTGCACCTCCAGCTAGTATGGTTCCCATGCCAGGTCCTCCATGCCTTGAAAAGATAGATATTTAGACCAACTTTGGCATTTAATTGATCGCATATAACGGATGTCATGTATCATACCATACATGTCTCACAAAAATGCACAGCATAGATCTTTTATTTATAATTTTCATAATTGAAATTACTTAATTGTCAAAATTATCATTGGTTAGTGTATTGATATACATAATATCGTAATTTTCATAACTGAAATGTAGTTTACAAATTTGACCAATAGCTTCAGATGTCTATTAACTAAAGTTGACAAACAAAAGTTGCAATGCTTATGATATGGAGAGGTAACAAAAAATTAATAAAAAGTAATAGCTATCACAAGATCTGATGAAGTTTATTAGAAACGAACATGAATGATGTGGAGCTGATAGACCAGGATAGCCTGATGGGGGATAGCCAGCTAGCCAGTAGCCAGCAAGAGGGTGACCATGTTGAGGATAACCACCAGAGGGAGGATAACCATGTTGAGGATAGCCATCTAACGGAGGATAACCAGCTGGCGGATAACCTCCAGGAGGAGGGTAATTAGGATACCCGTGAGACCCATGTTATAGAGGGTATCCTCCATGTTGTGGGGGGTATCCTCCATGTTGTGGAGGGCAGTGCCCATAACCACCAATAGCATATCCAGCTAGATTAGAGAATAATCCTTTGTCTTGTTGATCGTTGTTATTTATGTTCATCTTTACCGCCACCCATTTTACTTTAACTTTATATCTCCTTCACAAAACAACTGCAGTAGATATAAAAACAAAATTATTGTCACCGGAGTAAAACCTTTAAACAATGAAAGCCTATAAACTGATAAACTCTTAAAATTACCTATGAAAAGGAAATAAGCTAGAAGCAAGTTCTATAAAGACAGTAGGTGATGAATGACTTATCTACTCTTAAAAAGCTAAGCAAAATCTTAAACAAGCGAAATAATAAGTAATCAGCACAGAATGAACCAGCGAACTAACAGTTTTAAACTAACGGTATAACTTGAGTTAGTAATGTAACTTTGAGTTAGTACTGCTACCTTTGGAACTAAGACAAGAACCAGCCGTACTAACTTGGAGTTCAGTACTGTTTTCTAAAAACCACCCCTTTAAGTTTTCAAAAATCATTTTCTTTTTTCTTACTGATTTAAAAACAATTATACATTAACGCCAAAATTAAGACACTTATAAGCAGACATTTTAATTAAGATAAGCACTTTAAATAAGCTGAATTTTTCTTACTGTGTTCAACTCATAATACTACAAGTTTTATTGCTAAATGAAACTAACAGTATACTTAACTAAGAAAGTGACACAAACTATTTTCAAACTAACATTTTAAGCACAAAACCAGGCACTAAATAGACATCATGTTTAAGCATAAATATGGCTATTAATAGGTAACAAATATAGCCCAATATAATCAGTTTTGCAGTAAACTAAGAGAATAAGAAAAGAGAGACTTACAACACTCCTTGCTTCAAAACAAGGCTGCAAACCAAGATAATCTACAGCTCTAGCTTGCATTAATAAAACAAGCTTAGTGGTCTTGGTCCATAAGCCTCGTCCAGAACTGGCTTAATCATCCATAAGATAAGCCTTGGTGTGATTTGAGAGTTAATTTTAGGTGATTTACTCTTATCTAATTAACTTCCTTAGGTCACTTAGTAAAAACAGTTTGTAAACAAGTGTATTGTAGGGCTTTTGAACACAAAACATCAAAAAATTTAAGAAAACTTAACACTTGAATTGCTAGAGAATTGATTAAAACCTCAAAATTTGATTAAAACTGAAGTGTGTTACAAAGCTGAAAGCTAAAAAGCTATAAAAATGGTTTTTTTAATAAGAATCTGGAAAATAAGGCTAAGTTATATTTAAAATTAAAAACTAACTAGTTACTAACTCCCTTCTCGGGTTACAATGGCCCTATTTATACTAAAATGAATTAAGGTCTTGGTTTCTTGGACTCCCTTCTCTTCTTTCTTCTGTGTTTCTTTGTAAAGACAAAAACCAAGTGTGCTTGTTGTGTGAGGTGATTCTAAAATAAATCCCAGCCTTCAATTTCTTTTGTGCTTCTTTGGAGTCAATCATAGCCATCGAAAATACTTGGGAAAGGTGAGGGATTGCCAACATGCATCTTATATAATCTGGCGTGGGTGGAGGGGGAGTGGGTGGGTTGAAATGATTTATCTAGGGTGTTGAGTGGTTTGCAGGGTAGAAGGTATGGGAAGACATCCCTACTCTGTACCTGGGTTTTGTTGGGCGGGAAAGATAGAGTTTGGGAAGGTTGGCAGCTTTGGCCCCTCATCTCTTATAACCTTATTGCAAAACTTCGCCCGGTTTGCAATTTTGACCCTTGTCTTTTTCTTTTGTAATACAACTTGAGGTTTGGCAGTTTTAGTCCCTCAAGTTGTATTTTCTTCATGTGTCTAACTTTTGCCTTTGACTGACTTTGGCTTCGGATTGACTTTGTCTTTTCCATCCCGTGCTTAGTTTAGTCGTTTTTGGCTTTCTTTTTGAATATCCGTTCCTGCACAATTTCAAATGCAAAACATACAAATACAATGTATTTTTGGTACGTTCTTAGTCATTTATGTCCGTTTTTAATGGAAAATAGTATGTGTAATTAAGCACATACCAGAGGCCTAAGGGAAATTACTTGGATCATGTGTCCAAGGACAATGGATTATTCATGCTCAAAAAGGTTAAGTATGTTGATCCAAAAGGGATTTCCAAGTTTGTAATGGCTTGGGTCTCTAAGAGATACTAATTCTCTTACTTTTTATGCTGAGCAATCCAGAGATCTTGTTACAAGATTATGCAGTGGTGGATAGTGGTTGCTCTAGCCATATGACTGGCAACAAAGCCTTATCTTTTAGACTATGAAGATTTTATGGAGGCCTTTGTGGCTTTTGGAAGTGATCCCAATGGAGCGCTAATAATAACGGTTAAGGTAAAATCAGAACTGCTAATTTAGACTTTGATGATGTTTATTTTGTAGATGAACTTAAGTTTTACCTTTTCTCATATCTTCTAACTAATGTGTGACAAGAAAACAATAGTGTCCTTTTTTACTAGAGACTGAATCGCCACCTTATCCTGTCTCCTAGCTTTAAGCTCCTTGATGAAAGTCAAGTTGTACTTAAAGCTCCTAGAAAGGATGATGTATATAGCTTGGACTTAAAGAACATTGTTACATCTGGAGGTATAACTTGTTTATATGCAAATGCAATAGCAGATGAGTCTAAATTATGGCACAGAAGATTAGGTCATGTGAATTTCAAAAATATAAACAAACTTGTTAAAGGTCACCTAGTTAGAGGTTTACATTTCAAAAGTTTTTATGAATGACTACTAATTGTGTTGTTGCACAAAAGGGTTATCACAGCAACATAAGGACCTCCTGTAAGGCCAAGTGTTAGAAAGAAGTCATCAAAAAGCCCCCCTATAATTACTCTTCTTCTGGACTTATTGTAGACTGTTCTTGGAGGAATGTATTAACATAGCAAAAGGTACTGTTTGGTTGAGACTGATGATCTTAGCCAGACTTTAGTTGGGTAATTTTTCGTAAGCTACCAAGGATGAAACATCTGAAATCCTTTGTAATTTTATCATAGGCTTAGAAAACCAATTGAATCATAATGTTAAAACCATTAGATGTGATAATGGGACAGAGTTTAAGAACCATGCTATGAATGAATTTTGTGCTAAGAAATGAATAAAAAGGGAGTTTAGTATGGCGAGAACTCCACAGCAGAATGGTGTTGTAGAAAGGAAAAACATGACCCTAATTGAGGCTGCTAGAACTATGTTAGCAGACTTACTTTTACCTATCCCATTTTGGGCAGAGGTAGTAAATACTGCCTGCTATGTACTGAATAGGGTATTAGTGACCAAACCATAAAATAAGACACCTTATGAACTATTAATAGGTAAATCACCTAGTATTAGTTTTATGATACCTTTTGGGTGCCCTTTGACCATTTTAAACACCTTAGATTCCTTAGGCAAATTTGATGGGAAATCTGATGAAGGTTATTTGCTTGGATACTCTACCACTAGTAAAGCCTTTAGAGTATACAATAAAAGGACCAAAAGGGTAGAAGAGAATCTGCACATTGATTTTCTTGAAGATCAACCAAATATGGCAGGAACTGGTCCTAATTGGATGTTTGATCTTGATTTTCTCACCAATTCAATGAACTATATTCCTGTTAGTGTAGAAAATCAGGTTAATGTGGATGCAGGTACACAAGATTCTTATGTTGCAGGTTCATCAGGAAAAGATAAAGGACCTACTCAGGAATACATATTGCTTCCACTACAACCTCATAGGACAAGGATTCCAATAGAAGATGCTGCTCCAGAAGCACATGAAAAACCTTCTGAAATTTCTCCTAAAGACAATGATGTACAAGATTAAAAAGATGTTGCTGATAAGGAAGGACAACATCAGATGACAAAAGATGAACAAGTCTTGCATGATGACCTTGAGAAGATGATTGCTCAAGAAGTGGTTGCTAAAGCTCTGGATGATGCCACAAGACAAGCTTTTGAAGAAGAAAAGAGGAATATTGCATCTCAAAAGAGGACAGCTCAAGCTACCAGTACTAACAAACTTAGTACTGTTAGGTCATCTGTTAGTACCGCTACCACACCATATGTTAGTGCTGCTAGTACTCCTAAAAGTGCAAATGCTGGTGAATCATCTTTTGTCTATCTTGGAGGACAAATACCTATTGATGCATCTACTCTCCCTAATGTTGATCTACCCACTGATCCAAATATGCCTGACTTAGAAGATGTTTCAAATGCATTTCCAAACTATGGCATATTCATTGGAGCTTATGATGATGATGATGTGGGTGTAGAGGCTGATTTTAACAATATGGATGACTACCATTAATGTCAGTCTATTTTCCATACAAGAATTCATAAGGAATCATCCAAAAGATCAAAATTATTGGAGTCATAGTCAGCAAGCTTAACAAGAGGAAGATTCAAAAGGTTCTTCAGACAACAAGCATTGGTGAGCTTACATCTCAAACAGTATAGAACTAATCACAAAAGATCTTAAAAATGTTTGTTAGCATGCTTTCTCTCCCAAGAAGAACCCAAGAATATATCACAAGCCTTACAAGATGAAAGCTGGGTTGAAGCAATGCAAGAGGAATTGCTGCAGTTTAAATTACAATGATAAGAGTGTTTGGATACATCCTCTAAGAGCTTAAAGAAGATAAAGTTGAAGAAACATGAAGTTAAAAGAGTTCAACATTCATGTTTAAGGGAGGATTGTTAGGATTTATCTTTTCTTAACTTAGTACCGACGGAACAAATAGTTAGTACCGTTAGTACTGACAGTACAAAGTGTAAGTACTGATCAATTAGTTAGTACTGTTAGTTAGAAAATAGTTAGTACCGTTTAAGAGATTTGGATGAGATATCTTAGGAAAAGATATGTATGCGTTTTGTAAGCCTGTTCTGTTAGGGTTTATCCTTAGTCTATAAAAGGATCCCTTTGGGCATAGTTAGAAAGATGAACTCAAGATATCTCATAGCAAAAATCATATCTAATAGTTAGTAATCTGTAATCGTTAAAAGCAGATTAATAGAAGTTGTTATTTAGTTCTACATTGTTTTTCTTAGTACTTGTGTTAAGATTCCACATTAACACATAGTATTCATAATCAGTGTTTCTATATAGTCAGTTGTATTTATACATTTTGGCTATCATCCTTAATAGGCTGCAAAGATCTATTCCTAAGAGGGACTCACATGTAGTGACTGTGTATCACTGTAATAAAGGTTTTTGTTGGGAATTATACTTTGAGTTGATTATGACAAAACATATTAAAGATGGAGGACCTACAAGACAAAACTGGAATAACATTAATGCTGATTGAAGATTAGTCAAACAGTATTTAATGCTCAGCTAAAAGATAAAGATCAACATTAATGCTGATTGAAGATTAGTCAAATAGTATTTAATGCTGATTTATAGTTTCCTAATTTTATTTGATCTTATCTTATCTTGTAAACCCTAACCCCTCTAGTATATAAAGAGGGGTAGGCGTCTAGTATTGAGTATCCATTCATAGTTAGACTTCTCCAATGAGAGTCTAGACACACAAGAATCGTGATGTATTCATAGTAGCTTATTAAGTTTATATAAAAGATCAAGACGATCTGAAACAGACAAATAGTATTATAGTTTAATAGAATATAATAAAAACACTAGTTCATAACATTGTTGTGTCTAATTTTTAAACCGCCTAGATACGAATGTTATGATAAGCGCGTAGATGGGCAAACGAACTATGAAGCCTACAATTAGATCAACAATTGGTATCCAGAGCGGGATGCTCTGATAACTAATGATATCAAGGTATTCTGGAAGAAGAATAATGTGAAGAAACCTAAACACAGAACGCCCATGTGAACTTGAACAATGAGGATGATTTAAGATCATTTAGAGGTTCAGTAAATGCTATAAATTCTTTGATTGAGAAAAGTTACACGCTCCTTTACAAATATTTGGTCAGAGTAATACGATTCAGCCCTTGACATTGGATCAAGGATACTGGTCGAGAGCGACGGAGCTCACTGATACTATCGTCCATATGTAAGTGATCTCCATGCTAATAATTTTTCTAAAAGAATTATTCAAATGACATTTTATTACATGATATAGTTAATAAGCATGTCTTTTTTCGCACTGTAAGAAGATTGATCCTATGCTACTAAGTCCCAAGAATCAAGAGATGTTAAACATGTTAAGGGGAACTAAATGTATAATTAACCATCTACATGCACTCCAATTTGTATTTATGACAAAAGGGGAAGAGTGGCAAGGATTCAAGTGAAAGTACTTCATCTAAATACTTCAGGGGAACTTGTGCTTATGTTTTTGTCATTATCAACTAGGGGAAGATTGGTGGGAATAATACTTTGATTTGATATATGACAAAACAAAATTAAAAGGATTGATGACCAACAAGACAAAAGCTGGAATACCATTAATGCAGAATAGAAGATTAGTCAAACAGATTTAATGCTCAACTAAAAGATAAAGAACAAATTAATGCTGATAGAAGATTAGTCAAATAGTAATTAATGCTATTTATAGTTCCCTAATTTGAGATCTTATCATATCTATGTAAACCCTAACCCCTCCTAAATATAAAGAGGGGTAGGCGTCTAGTATTGAGTATCCATTCATAGTTAGACTTCTCCAATGAGAGTCTAGACACACAAAGAAATCGTGTGTATTAATAGTTAGCTTATTAGTTTATGTAATAGTTCATAGTCGACTGATTAAAGTCAAATAGTTTATAGTTTATTAGTTTATGAATAAAAACCTTGTTCATAACATTGTTGTTCTTATTTGTTATTCCGCTGCGTGATCAATGTTATGATATCCTAGATGGGCAAAACGATCTATGAAGCCTACAATTAGGTTTCAACAGTTTTTATATTATCAAGTGTGATGTTGGTTTTAGTATATTTGTTGAAAAGTGGCAAAGTAATGAAAGTATAAAAGAGTTATATGTATGTCATATAATGAAAATTTCGGTGATTATATTGGTGTTGACTTATAAAATGGACTTGATTGTGATTTAGATGACTTGAATAATGAACATAATGATGTTGCATCACTTGATCATTTATACGAGGGTGAAGAAGAATTTAAGGACGTCATAATAAAAAAAAGCAGATGAAAAGAAAAAAGTAATTGAAAAAGCATATGATGAAAATTAGGTAGTGTTGGAAAATGATAGTGATAATATTGAGCATGAAGTTGATCCTTTATTTTCAAACTTAGGTAATGAAACTTAAAAATAGTTCACGTTGAACCACAAATCATCTATGATGAGTATATACCCATCATGGATGAGGATGAGATTGTGTTTAACCTCAGTTAAAGAGATTACCTTATTCATGACCCAATCACCCATTGCAAGTAAAAAAACAATATAAAGTGAACCGTATACAGATATGGATCATGTACAATATTGTTTGACCTCTTATTCTGTTGTTAATGGATACCAACATTGTTATAAAAAGGTGATAATGAAAAGTTGTTGGTTTGGCGTGGGGTTGATGAAAACGAAAGAAGAAAGAAAAAACTTCCAAGAGGTCCTAATAAACCTTGTTGTCCTTATAACTAAGATTTGTGAAGATACATGATGGAAACTCCTGGCATATAAGAACCCTAGTTAATGTGCTCACTTGCATTGGACAATATTAACATGGGTCTTTATTAACTTCTAAAGGAATGGATTATGATGTAGTTGGTCTTAATGAATCCTTTGATTCCCAAAAAATGCTAGAGTTCCTAGTAGAGGTAGGGGTAAATTTGTGACTGCTAAAGGTGATATATTGATAGGAGGAACCAGTGTAGGAGTAAGCACTAGAGGAGGAGGAAGCATAAGAGTAAAAGGGAAGTGCTAGTGGATCAAACATGGGAAAGAGGAAATGTTAGTGGATCAAATACACGAATAGGGAACAAACAATTGTAAGTATTAAAACTTTGTCCTTATATTTGCTATAATTCTTTAATACTTTGATTAAATAACACTAATTATAGGTTGACCGATATAAACTAATTGATGAAGATGATTTGGTTGATGTACTATTTAATGAAGAACTTGATACAAGAGATGAAAATGAAGTTGTTGTAGATGTTGATGTTGAGGATTGATGACATCAAATCACGTCATATTATTGGCATCATTTATCCTATTTATATGGCTCATTTTATATTATTTTATATAAGATTTGATACTTAATCGCTTATTTGTATGAGTCTCAGTTATATCGAGCAATTGTTAAAATATCGTGAAAAGAACGTGTTTTAGAGCATAAATGATGAAGATCAAGAAAGTTTACTAAATTTGATGAATACAACATATCACTCTAGACGAATACGCTATTTCTGAAGATTTAGACAAGATCAAGACCATTGCCTGACTTTGAAGAATACGTCGTATCCACATCAGCAGATACGTCATATATGATACTTTGGTCAACATTCAGAAGAAGCACGTTTACAGCCGATACGCCGTATCCAGAAGAGCCTATACGTCGTATTCAGCGGCGGTTAATGAATATTCTAGAATATAACAATCATGTAGCCCACGCCAAGCAACCCTAATACATCGTATCGGACCCCTCCAATACGGCGTATCGACATGTTTTTAGAGCCTTTAAATAGAAAACCTAAAATTTGGTTTTTAGTATGCATTAGAAGCTCTTAACCACCAAGTACGATCTATAAACGATTTTAGAAGCAAAGAAGGTCCTGCAAGTGCCTCAATTCAATAGGAAAACTCTTGTAGTCTCTATACTTCGCTATAAGCGTTCGGTTAGCATAACGTTTTGTTTATTTTAATCGTTCATCTATGATAATGTGTATTGTTACAATGACTATGGGCTAGTACCTATAGGTATTAGCCATGTTATGATAATTTAATGTTTGGTTTATTTATATCGATTGCTTACTCTTTCGTTGCTTGTTGATTATGTTTATCACTTCATATCCGTTTATCGCTCGATTATGTTTTCATTTATCATTCAACTAGATCTAGGATTACAAATGAAGCACTGTAAATTAATCGTTATTGAGGCGTAGACTAGAGTCTGGGATGAATACTACATATAACTTATTTATGTGACTCTGGATTAACAAGACTACAAATTTATGCCCCTATTGCTCCCTTGGTAAAGTGAATGGTAGACTAAGAGGTGATTTTGGATTACAAATAACATTCTATTTCTTTGGATAGCAATTCAGACCGTGGACTACCAGCATATAGATAACCATTGGGCATAAGTTGGTAAAGTCTCGATGAGCTAGGTCTCGATATTCACCAATGTTGCCTCCTAGATAAATTATAATCAACGGTGGAAACTTTATGCGGGTTTGGTTAATTATGACAGGATTGACTGAGAAATAAACCTAGAGTTTAGGAAGAAGTACCACCTAGCTTAGGAATGATATACCACCAATGAAGTAATACAATCATCGCACACATAAACAATTCCTACATTCTATTTAATTAAACTAGCTAATACATTTTCCTTACATTAGTGCTTGACCGCTTCTTTATCGTTTATTTATCTGCTTGTGTGTGTTAATTGTTGATGCGGTCGTTGAAAACTCACAAGAAGTTTTACATCTCCCTAGGCAAAGTACCTAACCGTTGTAGTGTAGTAAGGCAAGACTCGGGGGTTGTTATCATTCTCTAGGGGAATAGGTTGGGAAGACTCAAACAGAATATAACAGAGGTCTAAGGGGTTGAGAGAAAATTATTTTTATTTTTATATTTTATAGAAAGCAGGTACAATTATGGTTTTGATAGGTTTGGTTTTGTTTTAGCTAATTAAACTAAATATAAATCTAAACTACTTTGGTGATAACTATATGATAAACGAACGTATTTACTTAATCATGCACTACTTCTTAGTTTCCTTTTCCTAATCATGTTGCTTTGCCACACTTTTGATGATCTGTGTAAGTATTTCTTTATTTTTGAGCGAATTACACGAAAACGACGTCTACATAATATTCCCTTAAGGCAACACACAAGTAAGGTCGTGTGAAGAAAATTACAAGGCCTCTAAGAGTACATTGCATGCATTAAAACACTTAAGAGGGATCAACCATATTAGGGGTAAGGTAGTATGAAGACTGTTACCGATGGTATACTTTTACACACTCGCGTTTCCTTAACGTCTATGCCAATTTAATATCTTATAGCTCGTTTTTTAAAGCCTAACACGCACATCCATCATAAGAAGCAATATTAAAAGGATCTATAAACTAAGCTTCATGCAATCATATGTAAATACTAATGGATCTAGCCTAGCATGTTAAAAGGAAGCAAAGAACAATAAATAATCAAACAAAACATAGACATATTGAGTGATAAAAGATAGAGGACTTCACTTGATTAAAAAATGTGTTCAAGGATGACACAATAGGGTTTTGAAACCCTAAACTCGGCCTAAATAGCAGCTATAATCGTCTTCTAAAAGTAGGGTTTGGTCCCCAAAAGTTACACACTTAAAACCCTAAAAACGAGTTTGTATATATAGGAAAACGGGAGCGACGGCGTCGCGTTATAATCCTTACGCCGTCGCCCTGCCGAAACTTATAGGGCTTCGTTAAGTTGGTTGGATCCTGATGATGTCGCAAGAATTTTGATGCCATCCTTTGTAAGCCATGACGCCGTCACAATAAAATGTGACGCCGTCTCCACGCACTGTACGCGTGTTCTTCAAGAGATTTGGTGTAGAGTCGTAGTCTTTTTCGTTTCTTCTCCAAATGAGCCCAAGTCAAAATGAGACCAAGTCACGTGTATTTCCTCCAAAAGCCATCCAAGTGCTGAAAACACAAAAAGGAACGATTAAGTACATAATTTAGGCATATTTGCAAGATTTAGGAGGTTAAATGACCGTGAAAAAGTGTATAAAATGACACCTCATCAAATACCCCTACACTTGGGATTTGCTTATTCTCAAGCAAATAGGCTTTTCTACCTAGACAATAGCAGTATCAGGGGCATTTAACTTACCTTTTAAAGATATTTTACGACACGACCTTCTAGACCTCGTAATTAAAAGCACGAAAGTTATACACTAGCACCTCACATAAGTGTTTGGATTCTCTCTTCTCTCAGGTGTATAATGAATTATAATAGTATAGGAAACAGGAAAATAACACTCATTACATGTCATAGCATATGGATTACCTTAGGCTTGGTAAATGATCAAACCTCCACCGCTAGGCGCAAGTACTAAAAATTACAATCAAAGAGGTCTTTAAGGGTTGTGGGGTGTAGGTGTATGATAACAATAATGGAAACGGAAACGTATGAGATATATTTAGGGGTGAATTTTTTTGGTGAATTTGGGGTGAAGTGGTGAGTTAATTATTTATAAGAATACATGTTGATTGGGTTGTTAAGCCAAAGACTCGACCACTCGGACAAAGATGTACAAACTCTACACAACTCTAAAACTTTGTTTTATAACATCACTTGGGTTTATAAACATACCCCTACACTTGAGTTTTTGATACTCAATACATAAGCTAACAAATGACCCGAATTGAGGTGGATCAATATAACATAGAGACTATCGAACAAATATGGGAGTAATGATTTAACTTTTCTGCCCATATTCTTTCGCAAAATAAATACTACCATGAATCCCAATCGTCCTAAAACTGTATATACAAGGAAAAAGACTTAGCAACCATGTACTCAAATAATTAACTTGGGTTAAAACAATAATGTACTAAAAACGAGTACATACAAGGAGGGCTAAGGCAATTTGGGTGTAACAATTGGTTAAGGGTAATAATGCTCTTCATTAATAATCTGGAATCCGCCAAAAAATAATGAGAACCATGGAAAAGGATAGGCTCGGAGGGGTGTACTAGGGGGATCATACACTAAAAATGAGTGCATGGCAAGGGTGTGGGATAGTTATATGATCGAGGTAACCATAGTAACAAATACAGGTTTAAAACATGGGTTAATCCTACTGCCTCTTATCATTTAGCAAATCCTAATACTCACTACATGGTCTCGGGATTCATCACAAAAACAAGTTCTAGAATTTAATATACTACCGATACACTCTCATATAATTTTAACCGATACCAATGCTCCAAAAAAGGCGACAAAACCACATATGCACAAACACATCCATGAACATGACACATGCAATTGCTCAGATCTTAACTCGAGAAAGATAAAGGTAAAATTATCTTAGGTATCAAAAATGGATACCTGAATTCCTAAAGATCTAAAGGCGAACATCACATTTTTAGGGTGTGATAACGCCTAAATTAAACATGTTTTCGGCGGTGTTATTTGCATTTATTTTATCATTTCTCGTGAACTTTTGATACTTAATCAAGTATATTTGCTATTGTATGTTCTAGGTACGTGTCGTGGAAGAAAACACGAAGAATTGAAGCTTAGACGAAGAAATAACTAAAGTTCATGATCTCCCGACACCTATTCACTGTTTTGGTCATAACTCGGTCATACGAAATCCGTTTTAGTTGGTTCAAGCGGCCACGCGAGCGGAATTCAATTATCAGCAACTTTGAAAAAGGCTAACTGTTGAAATTATCCCAAGTACGCCGCACTTCTAAAAATGTACTGCGCACTTTTCAACAAATTTAAGAGAATTAAAGGCAATTAAATGCTAAGTTCATTAACACCCAATGTGCGGCGCACAAATAATTTTGTGCAGCGCACTTTGACCCCTGAAGAGCCTATAAAAATCCCCCTAGCCTCTCTCATTTCACACACTCTCACCCTCAAACTCCAATTCGTTTGGAACCATTAGAAGAAGTGTTTTTTGGGATTTTGGCTTGACAAACCAAGGAACCAAACACCCCTTCAAACAACCATCGACTACCACCACTCTCCACCATCAATTTCCAGATTTTAATCCATCCAAGGAAGTAGCATTGAAGTGTAATTCGAATCTATAAGAGATCATGACAGAATTGTTCATAGTTTCCGGGTTTTGCTTTGAATATAATAAAGTGTTCTTGGAAAATTCTTGTGAAATCACCATTATTTCCTCTTGGAATTTTATATAATCTTGTTTATCCTTTAAATATGATTATTATTGAATTGTTTGAGTTCATAATGTGTTTTGTTACTTCTTTGATTATGGAGTAGTAATTTTGTGTTTGTTTAGGCATGATGTGATCTTTGATATATAGTTTTTGGATATGTGTTTATTGAATTGGTAATTCATATTTTATATAAGAAAATAGGCCGAAAGGTTTCTTTATACATGTGTTCTATCAATCCATCTAATATATTGGTTATAATAACTTATAAAGGCCGAAAGGATTTGTTGTTATTAATCAATATAATCACTAGTTATATTTAAAGGCCGAAAGGATTTATAACTTGTGATATCTTTATTCTCTAAACTTATAAACACTATTCCAAACACATCATTATCTAAGTGATCATTGCCTAAACAAACATACTTTAAACATTTTCTTGAATCATCCTTTTATTGCTTTCTTTACAATATTCGATATATGCACGATTTGGTTAATTTGATCTGTGACAATCATTTTAGCCTTAGCGCCTTAATTACAAACTATGAAAACTTCAATTTCCATGGAATGACCTGGACTTACCTAAAGCTATATTATACACGAACGGGTATACTTCTCGAGTGTTATGTTTTTAGTAAAAATCGGTATTTCTAGTATTATAAATTTAAAGCTTGGAAAACACACATCATGGTGGAATTTTAGAGGGTTTTTGTGCTAGTCATATAATTCCTATCCATGAGACTCTCTTAATACTTGGTTTTTGTCGGTATGTGTCATAAAAAAATTTAAATTTTGGTTAAAATTATCGTCAACGCTATGTTTCAGTATATTACACACTATTTTAAGGAACAAGCAAATGGAAATTGAAGGAATAGTTTCTAAGGCTTATTTTTCCCTACACTTAAGATGAACATTATCCCTAATGTTCTTAAAAGTACCCGTAAAACGAATAAAGGGAAAAGGAAAAGAGTAAAAGAAACTAGTACTCCCCTGGTTTGCTCAATAATGGAGAAGATATAGGATATTGGATATCATAACACAAGGGGAAGAATAGGGGTTGGCCAATTTATATAGAGAGAAAGGAGAGGATTTCTAGTGAGAGAAAAACCTTATGTGTGTTATTGATAAAATAAACAACCAACCTCTTTCCATGGCTGGAAAGATGCTTATATAGTGAGTTACATACCCTAGAAAATGGGCTATGGTGTGGGCTTACATGTGGGTAAGACTCGGCCCAAAACCATAAGTCATACGCCTACATTACATCTACGAGCTATGCTATTCTAGACAATACACGGGGTGGCCGAGTCTTTTTCATGAACCTAACAACCTCTCCCTAAGGGAGGTCACCCTTGAAAAACACAATATGAATCCTAGCATTCTAAGTTTTGAACATCTGACTTTAGCTCGTAATCTTTGATTCTTCATTCTTTGATCTCTTTGTACATTATATAGTGACTTTTGAGCATAGTTCCTTTGACTTGTGTGATCTTTGAGCTTTCTTTGAGATCATCAGCCATAGTAGATCTCTTAATCATCCTTGTAGTAAAGTATTGCCTCCATGTGATGTTGTGACCTTCAGACCAGCATGCTCACACTTTTCTGGATCATGATAGCACGCATCAGAGTTGCAGAAGCTGTGTTGCAGGTCTTTCAGTTATCATGATGGCTTAGATTAGGAATATAAAGTGTGAGCATGGGGTTGTGAGTTGACATATCTCTGGCCAGCTGCTGCAACCTTCGAGATTCCTGCAAATATATGTTAGTAATAAAAAAACAAAAGTGTCTTTGTTCACTTTTGTTGAATAAGGTTGTAAGAACTACGGTTCCCCATTGATCAGTATAAATACTGCCTGTGATTAGGTAGAATTCCGAAGAATCTTCTTGACAGGGTTTCGCAGCTGTACTAGCCGTTCTCAATACTGGAACGTCTCAAAGCATACAACACGGAATGAGTGAACCAGTGAGTTACTATCTCACTGATTGAAGAGAAAAATAGATTTGGAAATCAATCGTTGTGTCACTCATGAAATGGTTTTTGTGACACTTCGAGAGTTTTTAATCATAAAACATAGTTTTCCATCCAATGTCAATTCACTTCCTGGAAAAAGTTTAATTCATAAAGAATCGCACTATTGTTGCTTTCTGGGTGTCACAAGTTTAATCCATGATGGAATTCACATGTCACCTACCGTAGAGCTTGTTTGATGTTGGATCTAGCAGGATTTCCATCGTCATTGTGAATACTTACGTATCACTCGGATGTTCTGGCAATACCACGAGGATAATGCGTAGGACTCTTATGATATTACTTGTTTTCACAATGTGTGAATAATAAATGTAAGTTCAATTAGTATCCTAGCGAGATATGTGGATGATCTCATGGCGCTAAACTCAATAGTACATTTTTGGTTTTTAGTAGTTGAAGGCTGGAGCAGACTGCCACCTTTTAAATATCATCTAACTTGGAGTGAGAGAGAAGATAGAAATGTAATGATCTCCGTAAGAAATGAAACAAGAATCCTTTGAGGGATCTTGATTGCCTAGGGAGGGTTGTGTTGTGCATCACTGGGTCTATGATACTTGTCTTCAATGTCAGTAATCAACCATGTGATTCTGACAGCATATGTATTGACCCGGTTTCTGCCTAATGTTTAAGGAGGGATGCTTTCTTTTCACCCTTTATCTTAACATTTCTTTTTCATTCTTCAACCCCTTCAGTGCATGCTAAGAATTCATTACTAGTACCTTGTTGGGTTTATTCTAATACTAGCTCCATCTCAGTCGGCACTCTTCGCTTACTCACACTTTACTCCTTTTTTGTATCATACCTAAGGACTTCTACACTAA
Source organism: Tanacetum coccineum (assembly GCA_026074375.1). Taxonomy (NCBI): domain Eukaryota; kingdom Viridiplantae; phylum Streptophyta; class Magnoliopsida; order Asterales; family Asteraceae; genus Tanacetum; species Tanacetum coccineum. The sequence continues at coordinate 32,310 of BQNB010048688.1, forward strand.
CTAGTGGATTGTCCCTGGGTAGATCCCTCCGGCTCTGACGGGATCATGGGAACATGTGCCTAACCATACCATCCTTATAACTCCGATAAAGTAAATACAAGGTCGGTCTTATGGTACTGTTCTCTTCGCCATAAACCATTTGAAAATCAATCAAGGTATGTGCGATGTAAACATCAAAGCATTAGTACCTCAATTGTTTTGATTCATGAAACTGCTCCCCCTCAACATATACACCGATCATCAAAAATATTTGGCACATGGAGGGCGGAGTACCTGTTTGAGTCTTAAGATCACATTATTATCAGATTTTAATATTTAATCACATTCTTTCCCCTTATTAAAAATTTCAAATCCTTTGAGATTTTGGATCTTAATGGATTTAAATATGTTATAAAATCTGGGAGAAAATGTACTGATTAATTACAAGCTGATATTGTAACATCTTAATGCACCCCCTCAATTTATAAGGGATTTTGTTAGTGTCAGTTATAATGAGTTTATAAATGATTTGGAGTTTAACGAGAAACTTATGAAAAATTCATAAACTGACACATAACAGTAATTATTGCACTACTTATCACTGAACAAAATATACACCATAAGATGATATTGACCTTAGTACCGGAATGATAACTTCATTCTGTTCTCTGTATAAGTCTGTAGTTAATATCTCTTAACCGTCTGCCAGATGGAAGTATCTGTTCATCAGAACTTGTGGGAGCAAGAGCGGGAACATTCTCATTAGCTAAATGATCTGCATACGAATATCAACAAAGATAGGCATACATGACAGATATTTTATGTTTACATGAGAACGTTAGCCTTGAGTTGGTGTTGCCATGCATGTTTGATTTAGTTATGATTGATTCAGGTTTGATGAAATACTACACATTGAGTTATTGGACATTGGCTTGAGTTAATTCATAAGTCAACCTTGGTCAAAGGTACAGAAGTTATCCGTCAATCTCAATCACAAGTTAACAAAGCCCAGATGGGAGTTAACTAGGTAATTGGGCCTTTGGATTGGGCCTTAAGTGGTTATCAGGATTAATGGGCCAAAACATGAAAGTTTGGCCCAAACCGCTGCCCATCTATTTGATCAAATTGCTACGACCAAACCGCTATGAATATATTAATCATTTTAATCAAACCGAACACGTAAACCACTGCCAGTATATACTAACACTTTAGAATTTGGCATATTTAGTCCATGGGCTCTCTAATCCTTTTATCTTTTGGTTATATGTATTCTAGGGATAATGAAGGTTTGAAAAACTGGCACAAGTGGTCCCTATTGTTTTCTAAAGCTAGGAATGACTTAGAAAATTGCACAAATGTCCCTAAACTTTCTAACAAATGATAAATTTGACCTTTTGAGTTACCGTAGAATCACTCCCCTTTCAAAATGTAACCCCACTAAATACAAAACCTTTTCTAATTAAGTATATGATGATTTAATAAGCTCGTTAGATGTCATAAATTTGAAATCACTCCCCCCTCAATCAATGACATGTTTTCTAGTTTAAGAACCGTAGTCGTTGATTGAGTGTCAAATTTTGAGAAAATCAAGTTAGATTAATTTTCAAACAACACTTTTCAACCGTATGTAGCATAAATAATTTTCTGAAGAATCATAGACGGAAAATTATTTGGATAAACAGAAGACTTCTTTTCTTTATCAATAAGTAATGCACTGAAGCGTACATTAGATCGAGGGTGCACATATATAAAGTAATCCATGCCCTGGGGAAGTTAATCACCCGTTGTTAGGAACAATCGTCTTTTTGGCGACATGCTTTCTTTATTTTGAAGAACGGGTTGCAGTCTGAAATAACTGCAAACCATTAAGCCATGTTTTGAAAAGTTTGAACTTCCGTTCGAGCTTCATTTAAAGAACCGTGTCATTATTGAATGACATTTCTAGGTCCGTAAATGTTATCGATAAACGGAAGACATGTCTTGAATTTTTTTTTTGGTATTTTCTATTTTCTGATTTTTATGGTTTTTGTAGGTTTTATATTTTTGTATTTTCTTTTGGTTTTAAAAAAATGAACATATATACATAGGATACATGAAGCAAATCCATTACTCATCCTTGTCATCTTAAAGACGTTTGAGTGTCTCTGGCTTCATACACTTCATGCCAAGCCGCGGGAGAATGAATTCAAATCGTTCTCTGGGCAAAGCCT
>BQNB010048689.1:0-36170 GCA_026074375.1 Tanacetum coccineum
AATTGCCTATTCAGATGCGGACCATGTAAGTTGTAAAGATGATTGTAAAAGCACATCAGGAGGATTGCAATTTTTAGGTGGAAAGCTCATGAGTTGGAATTCAAAGAAACAAGATTGTACTGCGATGTCTACTGCAGAAGCTGAATATGTTTCATTATCTGTATGCTGTGCTCAAGTGATATGGATGCGTACTTGATAAGTGTAAAATACACATATCCTTTAATACCTAAAATGACCCAATTAAACCTAAAACAGATAAAAAATGGCAAAAATATGCTTGTATTTGTGTTTTGTGTGTACAGGTACGGATATATCAAAAATCACGAGTAAGCAGTTAAAAACAAGCAAACACGGACACGGGAAACGGAAGAGCACAAGAGAAGCCAAATATTCAAAAGCAAAGCCCAAAAAAGTCAACCTCCAGTCAACTATGAGTCAACAGAAGTCAACTCACCAGAAGACAAATCCTAAAATATTCCATTTCAGTCCCTCAAGTTTCAAAAATCACACAAAAGGTCCCTAAACCTAAATGGGCCATGCCTGGATCCAAAAGCCCAAATCCCTTAGCCCATACCCTTTTCATAAAACTCCAAGGGCCATTGTTGTCATTTTCGAAAGTCACTTTACACTATAACTTTTAATAACACAAAGACAAGGACCATTTGTGTCATTCTCCTAAAGTTCAAACCACTTTTACCCTGATTCAGTTATAAAAAAGGCGCCAATACCCTTTTACTATTCATCGTCTTCCCAAAATCACCCCATGGTCAAAACAAAGGGTTTTCTACAATTAAGGGTTAATTAAGATAATTCAAGGCCTCTTATTTACTATGGCAGGGTTAATTATGTCAAATCAAGGGCTTTAATTGATCACTTAAGCATCAAAGACATGTGGCCATGGAAGAAAGCACAAGGAGAGGTGGGTTTTACTCTTGGATCACTTAGAGAAGTAGCACAAGCTGTCACATCAAGAATGATAGCTTGGCAATCATTGAGTGTCTACACTTGATCCAACGGATGAGATCATTAATCCAATAATTGAAGAAATGGATGGTGAAGATCAGAAGGAGCGTGGGCAAGAAGGCAGGCCTAGAATCTTCTCTCAGCAACTATAAAAGGACCTCACTATCACACACACCAGGACCTAGTTTTTTTTGATCTAGTTTTTAGTAGCTTTTATTATTTAAATCCGTTTTTAGTTTATTGTAATTTCCCTTTCAAAAGTACTGTAATCTCTTTTTCAATTAATGAAATCATAGTCTCTTTTATATAAACTGTTTTTACTTAAAAGCTTTTATAAATTCTAATGTCATGTTATTATTTTATAAGCTCTTCATAAGCTCTCTAAGTCTATAAGCCTAGATTGAGCTTAAACAAGCCTTAATTAAACTCAAATCATAAAATCAGCTTAATCACCTTAACTATTTTAGATTTATGAGATTTTGGAAGGAGAACCAATTATGGAAGGGTTCTCATGGTCAATTACTAGCTTATTGTAAATAAGCCAGAGCTAGTAGATAAGCTCTAAAGAGCCTAATAGCTTTTGTTTAGCTAAAGCTTCAAGTAAGTTTTCCTTTACTTTCCTTGTTTTACAATATTTAGCTTAATAATAGTGTATTAGCATAGATCTGCTTATTAGCTTAATTTAGTTGCTTATTTGAGCTTATTTGTGTTTCATTTTAATCATTAATTAAGTTCTCCTATCTGTTTTTAGTTAATTTAGTTTAGATCTTAGTTTTTTTCATAAATTGTCTTAAAAATCATTAAAAATCCAAAAATATTAGATTAGCTTATAGTTTATTGATTCTGGCTTGTCTGCTTATAGCTTTATGCTTATTAAGGTTGTAAAATTCCATTTGTTATCTGGTATTTAGGATTTAAACTCTTAATTTCTTTTTCATAAGCAAAAATGATTTTGAGTCTAGATAAAGGGGTGTTTGGCACAGCAGTACTAACTATAAGTTAGTACTGCTTGTGGCCTTTTATGTCATTTGCATCAGATAGAAAAAAAACAGATTAAGACCATTTTCCAGTTTCTTTTTAAGTAGGTTAAAATAGATGTTAGGTTCTCATTTTCAACAGAAGAGTAGCTTATATATCATAGTCTTCAAGTTTACAATTAGTTTTAATATTCTAGCTTATTTTGTCATCTAAACTTAAGCTACAACATTGCCTTTGGTCTTTTCAGTTTCAAAGTTAAGCTTAGCAGTACTAACATTAAGTTAGTACTATTTGAGCTTATTAGAAGATTTCAGGCTTATTAGTTATTCTCTAATAGTTTTTCTAGGATAATTTCAGTCTTAAAAGTGCTTTTTGTTCTTAGGCTTTTGCTTATTTAGTTTATTAAAGCTAGCAGTATTAAGTTCCTGCTGTGATCATTTAATCATTTTTCCTTTATTATTTTTGTTTTTTAATTCAGCTTATGGTTTGCTTCTTTGTGCTTATTTCTAGTCTAGAGTAGCTTACTAAGTTAGTCTTTGCTTATTTAGTTTATGTCCTCAACTTAATAAGGCAATTAGTGAAGTAGCATTAAAAGTTTAAAGCTAACAGTACTAACTATAAGTTAGTACTGCTAGGCTTACTTTGCCTCTCAAGTTAGTACTGCTTAGCGTTTAAAGTTCCCGTTTTGCGTTTTTAGTTAAATTTTGAGTTTCCATTAATTATCTTTATGCTTAATTTTTAGTACTTGTTTATTTTAACCTTCTTAGTAGTTATAGAAAACCTAATCAATCTTCAAACCCATTCAAATCATTATCCAATATCAAGCGAAGTTTCAATTTCTCAAATCGTTGGGAAAACAACCCGGGAAATCATACTTCCCGGAAAACATACGTATATTATATATTATATATATTTTAAAGAGTGAATTTTCCTTAGGGAATTTTTTTAATTGCTCTTGCGATATTATATAGTGTATATTATCTAGAGTGTATCAGTACTCAACTGCTTGACTATGGATTTAAATATAATCGGATTCTGATGTATTGTGATTCCAAGAGTGACATTGCTATTTCATGCAATCCAGTCCAACATTCTAAGAAAAAAAATTCAAAAATCCAAAAAAAAATCATAAAATATAAAAAGTAAAAAAATATTTTTCTTTTCTTTTTAGTATAGCTATCATATAAAAAACAAAAAAATCAAAAATATAAAAAAATTGTCCTTTAAAAAAGAAATTAAATAAACAAAGTTGGTAAAAGAACACCAACATATAATACCTTCAATTGAGGTATTATCATAAATAAGTTCCGGTGAACTTGAAAAGTTCCCAAATCGAACCAAAGATTTAACACTTGCCATTTGTGTCTCTACGAAATACGGCTCACCTTAAAAAGCAATTTTTAAGAGCTACCGTGAAGTAGTTGATTATTTGGTTTAAGTCTCTTTCGTGTAACCGTTAAAATTTGTTGTGAATAAAAATTAAAAATCCAAAAAAATTAGTGTAAAATTTTTCTTTTAATTCTAGATTTTTCCTTTTTGATTTTCTCTTTTTAAGTGCATGCGCACTCGCTCGCAAACTCGTAACCGTAACCGTCGTCAACAACAACAAACCCTTCCGGTTGTTGTTGAACCTTGTAATTTAGAAGAGCCAATTCCCGGACAAACCATAGTTGCGATGGCGGATCGAACTATGGAGGAATTACTCCGTGCACCCACCGAGGGTTACGGAGAAGCTATTGTTTTACCCGAAATCAATGCCGATCATTTTGAGATCAAAACTAATTTGCTTCAATTGGTTCAAGCGAACCCGTTTCATGGTTTAGAAAATGAAAATCCTCATGCTCATATTAATAGTTTCAAAAGGATTACTTCGACCTTACGATTTAGGAATGTGCCTAATGATGTGATTAAGCTCATGATGTTTCCTTATTCGCTCGAGGGAGCCGCTAAAACTTGGTACGAGAAAGAACCCCCGAATTCAATTTTGACTTGGGATGATCTCGTTACCAAGTTCGTTAACCAATTTTCCCCCCTTCAAAAACCACTCACCTTAAGAACAAAATTTCTCGTTTTTCACAAGAATTCGATGAATCTTTTAGTGAAGCGTGGGAACGTTTTAAGGGTATGCTTAGATCTTGCCCTCACCACGGATTTTCGGAGTTAACTCAAGTTGATACCTTTTATAATGGTTTAACCGAGAACGAACAAGACTCCTTAAATGCCGCGGCGGGTGGTAATTTGTTAAGTAAGACTACTAGGGAAGCTTTGAATATAATTGAAAACAAGTCAAAAGTGCGTTATTCGAGAAACAAAACAAATGCTTCTAAGGTTAATTCTAGGGAAAATGTTAGCAAAACGGATGAACGAATTGACAAACTTGCGGATCAACTTTCGACCTTAGTCGAGATTGTTTCTAAAAAGGTTGTTGTCCCTCCCGCACCGGTTAAGGCGGTTGAGGAAAATTGTGTTACTTGTGGTGGAGCTCATGCATGGTATAATTGTCCGGCTACCGATAATAACCAAAATGTTTGTGCAACCACGGGAACTTATAATCAACAAGCCCCACCGAATCGAGTTAGTAATCAAATGGCACCACCTGGATTTGCTCCGGTGCAAAATCAAGGTCAAAATAGGAATTATAACAATCAAGGTCAAGGGAATAATTACAATCGAGGGAACAATTTTCAAAATCAAGGTTTTCAAGGTCAAGTTAATCATGCTTCGAATTTTCAAAACCAAGGGTTTCAAAATCAACCTTTTCAAATGCCTAATAATCAAGTAAACGATTTTTCAAATGATTTTTCGAATTACAAAAAATCTAATGATCAAACGATTAGGAATTTGCAATACCAAATCACTTCGATGAAAGGAGAGTTAAAGAACGAGATTCAAACTACCATCAAGAATCAACAAACCGCTTTGATGAGTCAAAATAATGCCTTTCAAAACACGTTGCAGAATAATCTTCAAACCATGTTAAGTAGTTTCTTTCAAGCCCAAGCCTCACCTTCGGGTACTCTTCCGAGTAATACGATTCCTAACCCAAAGGGCGAGATGAAAGCGATCACCACCCGAAGTGGTGTAGCTTACGAGGGACCCTCGAATCCAACTAAACCTTCTCCGAAAAAGGTAGTGGAACGAGAGACCGAGGAAATAACGGATGAGGAGCAAAATGATTTCCAAGGAAGTACCGCTCAAATCCCACCTCCGGTTATCCCTAAACCAATTCCGGAACCCGAGATTCCGAAGACTTTACCAAAATCAACTCCAATACCGGAACCCGAGATTCCGAAGACAGTACCTAAGGCAAATATTCCTTACCCTTCAAGACGAGACACTCAAAAGAATCGAGAAAAAGCTTCATACCAAAAAGAAAAGATTTTTCAAATGTTTCAAGATTTACGTTTTGATATAAGTTTTGCGGATGCTTTGTTTTTAATGCCGAGATTTGCTCCTACGATTAGGGATTTGTTAATGAATAAAGAAAAGTTGCTCGAATTAGTGAAAATTCCATTGAACGAGAATTGCTCGGCAATGCTCCTTAGAAAGCTTCCCGAAAAGCTAGGAGATCCGGGTAAATTTCTTATTCCTTGTGAATTTCCAGGAATGGAGATATGTTACGCCTTGGCCGATCTTGGTGCAAGCATAAATCTAATGCCCCTTTTGATTTGGAAAAAACTTTTGTTGCCCGAACTTTCACCAACTCGAATGTCTTTAGAGTTAGCAGACCGATCCATAACTTACCCTAGGGGTTTAGCCGAGGACGTCTACGTTAAAGTTGGAAAATTCCAATTTCCCGCCGATTTCGTAGTTGTCGATTTCGAAGCTGATCCTGAGTACCTCTTATACTTGGAAGGTCATTTTTGAAAACCGGTCGTACTTTAATTGATGTTTATGAAGGAGAAATCACTCTCCGTGTTGATAACGAAGCCGTCACTTTCAATTTAGACCAAACCATGAAATACTCCTCTACGAATGACAAATCGGTAAACCGAATTGACATCATTGATGAGATTTGTGAGGAGTATGTTCCAGAATTATTAGGATTTCCTAGTGATGATTTTTCAAGTGGCAATCCCACTTCGACGTCTAAGCCGTTTACTTCCGAGTTTACTTTGGAAGAAATCGATGCTTTTCTTTATGACAAATCATTCTCTTTAGAAAGTGATCATGATAATTGTGATCCGAAGGAAGACATTTATGTGCTTGAACAATTGTTAAATGATGACCCATTTCAACTTCCTCTGATGGACCTTAAGCAAAGTGAAGTTACCGAGGCCAAATCTTCAATTGAAGAGCCTCCGAAATTAGAATTAAAGGACTTACCATCTCATTTAGAATATGCTTATTTGGAAGAAAACAATAAGTTGCCCGTTATCATAGCAAAAGGTTTAAAAAACGATCAAAAAGAAGCTCTCATTAATGTTTTTAATCTCATAAACATGCCATTCTTTGGAAAATAACCGATATCAAGGGTATCGACCCTCGTTTTTGTACTCATAAGATTTTGATGGAAGACGATTGTAAACCATCGGTGCAAAGTCAAAGACGGGTGAACCCGAAAATTCATGAAGTCATTAAGAAGGAGGTGATTAAACTTCTTGATGCCGGAATGATATACCCGATCTCCGACAGCCCGTGGGTTAGTCCAATCCATTGTGTCCCTAAAAAAGGAGGAATGACCGTCGTTGCAAATGAAGAGAATGAATTAATTCCGACACGTCTAGTTACCGGATGGAGAGTATGTATCGATTATAGGAAGCTTAACGAAGCGACTCGTAAAGATCATTTTCCTCTCCCGTTCATGGATCAAATGCTAGAACGTTTAGCCGGCAATGAATTTTATTGTTTCTTAGATGGTTTTTCGGGATATTTTCAAATTCCAATTGATCCTTAAGATCAAGAGAAAACGACTTTTACGTGCCCGTACGGTACTTTTGCTTATCGTCGTATGCCATTTGGATTATGTAATGCTCCTGGAACCTTTCAACGTTGTATGATGGCGATTTTTCACGACATGATAGAAAAGACAATGGAGGTGTTTATGGATGATTTTTCCGTTTTTGGTGATAGTTTTGATTCATGTCTTTCTAATCTTGAACGAATGTTAAAAAGATGTGAAGACACAAATCTTGTCCTTAATTGGGAAAAATGTCATTTCATGTGTAAAGAAGGTATTGTTTTAGGTCATAAGATATCTAAGTCCGGAATTGAGGTCGACCGAGCAAAAGTCGATGTGATTGCTAAACTCCCTCATCCGACTACCGTCAAAGGAGTTAGAAGTTTCTTAGGTCATGCGGGATTTTACCGTCGTTTCATTCAAGACTTTTCCAAGATTTCTAGACCAATAACTCACCTTCTCGAAAAAGACACACCTTTTGTATTTTCTCAAGATTGTATCAATGCTTTCGAAACCCTTAAGAAGAAGCTTACCGAAGCTCCGATCTTAGTTGTCCCGGATTGGAACCTACCTTTCGAATTAATGTGTGATGCAAGCGATTTTGCGATTGGTGCGGTTCTTGGACAACGTAAGACGAAGCATTTTCAACCAATTCATTATGCTAGTAAGACCAATGACCGAAGCTACAAAATTCATTAACACTACATATGGAGAAATGAGATGCTCGCCGTAGTGTATGCCTTTTGAAAAGTTTTGACCACATTTGTCTTATCTAAATGCATTGTTTTATAACGTACCACTTGCTTTGAAATACCTCATGAACAAACAAGATGCCAAGCCATTGCTTAGATGGATCTTACTTCTTCAAGAATTCGATTTCTCAGTAATTGATACCAAGGGAGCTGAAAACTATGCAGCAGATCATCTCTCTCGTCTTGAAAACCCTTATGAAAATGTTTTTAATCCAAAAGAGATTACCGAGACTTTTCCTCTTGAAACTTTAAATGATGTAAATTCTTATCAAAGTACCCCGTGGTTCGCCGACTTCGTAAACTACCACGTGGGGAATTTTCTAGTCAAAGGAATGACGAGTCAACAAAAGAAAAAGTTTTTCAAAGACATAAAGCATTACTTTTGGGATGATCCCTATCTCTTTCGTACATGTGCGGACCAAATCATCCGTAGATGTGTATTTGGCCAAGAAGCTCTTGAAATCCTCAAGGCTTGCCATGAAGGACCCACCGGGGGCCATCACAGTGCCAACATCACAGCTCGGAAAGTATTTGACGCCGGATTCTTTTGGCCTACGATTTATAAGGATGCCTACGAATTGATCAAATCTTGTGATGCATGTCAAAGACAAGGCAAAATCTCTCATCGTGATGAGATGCCTCAAAATGCAATCCAAGTTTGTGAAATTTTCGATGTATGGGGTATCGATTTTATGGGACCTTTCCCATCGTCTAGAGGAAACAAATATATTCTGGTAGCCGTCGATTATCTATCCAAATGGGTTGAAGCGAAAGCGCTCCCCACCAACGATGCTCGAGTAGTTGTCAAGTTTTTAAAATCCCTTTTCTCCCGATTCGGTGCTCCGAGAGCAATCATAAGCGATCGTGGGACCCATTTTTGTAACGATAAGTTTGCAAGAGTCATGTCAAAATATGGTGTCACCCATCGTCTTTCGACTCCTTACCACCCTCAAACGAGTGGTCAAGTTGAAGTCACGAATCGAGGTCTCAAAAGAATTTTAGAGAGGACGGTAGGAGAAAACCGTGCCTCATGGTCAGACAAGTTAGATGATGCATTATGGGCTTTTAGAACCGCTTACAAGACTCCAATTGGATGTACTCCGTACAAGTTAGTTTATGGTAAAGCGTGTCACTTACCCGTTGAACTAGAACACAAGGCTTATTAGGCTCTTAAACATGCCAACTTCGATTTAAAGACCGCGGGTGATCATCGAAAGCTCCAACTCAATGAACTTAGCGAGCTTCGTGATAAACTTCGTGATCAAGCTTACGAGAATTCGCTAATCTATAAGGAGAAGACAAAGAAGCTACATGATTCCAAGATTAAGAACCTGAATCTTCAATGTTGGTGATCAAGTCTTGCTTTTCAACTCCCGATTAAAGATTTTCTCCGGAAAGCTCAAATCCCGATGGTCCGGACCTTTCACAATCACCGAAGTTTATCCTTATGGCACTGCCAAATTGTCTCATCTCGATGGTTCTAATTTCAAAGTCAACTGCCACCGTCTTAAGCACTACTATAGAGGGGATACACCACCGCTAGTTATCCCAAATCTCCAAACTTTCCCTAAGGACAACTAAATTCAGGGATCGAGTCGAGCTTGCCACTCGGTGATCAAAAACAAGATGCTTCGTGGGAGTTCACCCCATGCTTATCTTCTCTATCTTCTTTCTATTTTCTTATCTAATGTGTTGTGTTGAGAGAGGCATGTTCTCTTTCCGATTTCTCGATGTTTGTTGCTTGTTTGTTGTGATTTTTGTAGGATCGAACCAACAATTTCTAAAGCCTCTCGTGTCTGGTTGATTTGTCTCGTTCTACTCGAGCGTCTCATCCTTTGTGTGAAATTAGTTTGGGGAGATCCGATATCCTTGCATCATAATCGATTAACGTTTATCTTTGCATACCTCATAAACGGCTTAGATTTTCGTAGAGACCCGACTTTAAACATTGAGGACAATGTTTCGTTTTAGTTTGGGGAAGGGAATCTATCGATTTGATGTTACTTGCTTATTGTTTTGTTCTCACGTACCCGTTTTCCTACAAAAATAGCAAAAATTTTAAATTTTTAAGTTCTTATTTGTAGGAAGTAAATCTTAAAAAATAAAAATAAATAAATAAATAAATAATAATAATATAAGTGTTAAGACACGAATGTAGGTTTTCCGTTGGTAAGAATAAGAAGTAATTTTTGACCCGATCGAACGTGTAGAGTTCTAGCTTTCTCCCTTAACAATTAATGATGATAGTTTGTGCTAGTCTCATGTAGACTTTAAACATGCTAGACTTGAATCATTAGTAAATGAAGACTTGTGCTAATCTCAAGTAGATTTTAAATATGCCGAGTTGGATTTTATATAGGCTAAGTATTTGCGAATTTCTTTATTAGAGATTTTAAATTGCAAAGAATAAGAGATGATAGTGTTGATTACGAATTAGGATGCTAAACAAAGTTTATTTGGAAAACTTAAAGGCTTATAAGAATAACTTGTGGTTTTTCTTCCCCGGTTGTGTTTTTCTTTCAAGCTCATATGTATTAATGTGGCTTTTTCTCCCCATTAGCTTGTTTCACCTCTAATATCTAAATCTTAATAATAGAGTTGTGCGGTTTTTGGTTAATAATTAGCTAATAGAAGTTTTCTTTAGTTCCTTTGTGATTAAGATGAGTACACATCAGGAATACTTAATTTGGCATACTATATGTATCATATAAAGAAATATTTTGCTTATTCCTTAAAGAGCCTTAGGGTATATGGGATAAGTAGAATTCAATAATAATCCGAGACTGATAAAAGTTGCTGTATCTTTCTTGCCGGCACACCAACCGATGTTACAAAGCCTTCTAAAAGTCAGGAAGTTACCGAAGTCGAAATATGTTTGGCTACATCTTGGTCGGAGGCGTGGCCGATGTTGTACCTTATAAACGGACTGAGGGTTTAATAATGTTTGCTTTAATTTTGTCTTATTTTAGTTGCCTTAAAGAGCCTAAGAGGTATATAATGGTGCAAATGAGATTGGTCCATCATTTCTTATAAAGAGCCTTAGGGATATGACATGAATGGTGCCTTGCGCTTAAGTAGCCTTATAAAAGCCAAATTTGTTGCCACGTATGTGGACGTTTAATCTTGTTTGACATTGAATCTTTGAAGAAGGGCTAGTGAGCTAATTATTACGTTCTTAATAATCCGTTAGTACCATTGGAAAGAGCGCGAAATTACGAGTCCAACGGTACCGGCCTTTCATATGTGAACCTTTTTATTTTGAACCTTTTTCGTCCCTATTTGAACCTTTAGTTATAATGAACCTTACCCAGGCCAAAACTAGTATAAATAAATAACTTTGCCTTATATTAATGAAACTATGCATAGCATAGTTGGCAAAGCTGTGTCACTTAGGGTTTCAACCCTGAGGTCCCGGGTTCGATTCTGCAGGAGGGTTTATCCCCTCCACGCCACGTCAGCTGACACGTGGTACCACGTGGCGGACCCAGACTCGACCCGATCCAGACCCGGCCCATGACCTGACTTGACCCGGCCCAAGACCCGATCCAGACCCGGCTGTTGACCTGCTGTTGACTGGCAGTCATCGATAGTTGACCGGTGGTTGATCGGTAGTTCGGCAGTGGTTGACCGGTGGTCCGCCACGGTTGACCACCATTGACCGCCACCGTTGACCGTCATCCGCCAATGTTGACCGCCGCATTTGACCGGTGGTGGCTCCGATGACGGCTGGCAGGCCACGTGGCACCACTCAGGTGGTGACACGTGCCACAACTAAAAAGGCTTCTAGAATGATTACGTGGCGCATTGTGGTTGGTGGATCGGAAGAATGACAGCTGCATATGATTAGGTACGAGGTTTAGAGACCGAGCCAATGATTGGCGTGAATATTAAGCTATGATTGAGTCGGTGGAGCAAAGGAAAAGACTATAATGCCCTCAGATGTAGTAATTTGATTGGATGAGTACCTGAAATGATGAAAATGCCCCCAAGCCCACTTTGGGCTATAAATTAGAACGCAACTGTGCATTAGTGTGAGTAGTTAGTTTTTTTTTTTTGCTTATTTTTCACATATTAGTTGTAGTGTAGTTTTAGGAGTAGAACAGTTTAGCTTATTTTAGCTTATTATTGTAAAAGCTTTTTAGCCTATTCTCAACTTATTGTATTGGCTTATTTTTCATGAATGAAGATGTTGATTTTAAGGTTGGTTTTTATTAATGCTTATTTACTTTTTTACTTTTTTTATGCTTATTCTTCTACTCTCTCTCTTCTTTTGCTTATTTCTAAATAAGCTCATGCTTATAGCTTATTTTTGGATCCCATCTCTTAAGCTTATATTCTAATAAGCTACTTTCATAGCTTATTTAGACTAGCTTATTTTATATTGTTTTCGATTTAGAGCTTTTCGAGTGAGCTTATTTTAGCTTATTTTCGATTGCTTATTTTTATTCAAGCTTATTTTTTATATAGATCTAATCCTTAATCATACCCGATCCGAGTTCACTTGATTGAACACCTTAGTTTCGGGTAGATTTAGATCTAAAGTTTTCATCTTTTTATTAGCTTATTGTCTTTAGAATAAATTCTAGCTTATTTTGTCTTAGTAGCTTAATATTATCTTGTTCATCTTAATCCTTGTTTGTTTTAATGTTGATAAAATCTATCCAACTCTAAGGCCGGAGCTTAAGGGTCTTATAAGGTTGATAAATAGATAAAGTTTTGATCTTTATGGTTTTTATGGAAGTAATTAGTAGATAAAGTTGACACCTTTATTTGCTAATTAGTGAAGTAGAAGCTTTTTAAGTGATAAGCTTATTTGTTTATTAAGTTTGTAAGATCGGGTGGTTTTATATCATTGCGGTTCTTCATTTCGGGTTCTATTTTCTAATCTCTTTTCAATACTTAGAATAGTTTTATTTTATCGTTCCATAATATATTTGCGTATTTGATTTTTGCCATGCTTAGTGTAGATTTATTTTTGTCGTTAAATGCTATGTTTGTTAAATTGAATTTCGTTATGAGTAGTGAGTAAATAACTTGTGTTTGCTAAGTGATTAGTGATTTGGAATTTAAGTGCGGTTTTAAAAAGGTTTAAAAAATTAATAGTCAATTTACATACCGTCATTTACTTTTAATGCAATTTAAATACTTGTCATTTATTTTAAAAAGCATTTTACTTTACTTGTCATTTAATTTCTTGAAACTTGTTTTTTTCGAAGGTTTTTAATTCATTAAAACCTAAACCCACACTTAATGAACATGTCACGTCAATAGCAAGCATTTTCGTCTTTTATATCTTTTAGATCATTTTTTGTATAATCTTGTCGTTCTTTAATCTTAAAATCAATATTTGTTTTAATGTTTTAGTATTAAAAATAGTTTTAAATTCAAAGTTTAGTTACCTTTGATACCGTTTTCCCTTTTAGTAGTTTAAAAAAAAAATCCAAACCCTAAAAACTTAAGTGTTATCAGTCTTGATTGTCGTCTTGAACGTAGATTTCATTCACTTCTCGCCGAGGAAACGCAACCGGAGATTTTTGATGAATTGCTTTGGTTAAAAGGATTTCCTAGAACCCTGACGGAAAATACTTTCTATACTTTAATTGATTATCCTTCCTTATTTTTACGTATTTATATATATTATTTTTTATCCGTGTGGTTCGGACGTGACTCACTTTGTTTATCATTTTGGTATGATGATTACCTGTTTTTAGCTTAAAAATTTTGATGTCTTAATTTTTCATTACTGTTTTAAAAATCTATAAAAACCCAAAAAATTAGTTAGCATAGCTTAGATTTTAAATTAGCTTAAATGATGATGATTAGTTTGTTAAGTTTTAGGTTATTATAAGCTAAATATAATCTGGTATTTAGTGCTTATTAATTAGATTTGCAATTTAAAGCTTTTCTAAAATTTTGTCAAGTGGTAAAGGGGTGTTTGGCATAAGCTTGTTTGACCTCCTAAAGTCAAAAGTTTTTACGCAAATCTTTTTAGATAGCTTTGAATTTAGTTATAAACATTAGGAAATGAGTTTTCATAAATTAGATTTAAGAATTAAAAGAATTTGAGCTTATATTAAGTTTGACAGCACCAGGGGATTTTTCTTAGAATTTAACTTGTGCAAATTTTAATCTAAGCCCTCAAAGGTTTAGATCTTGCTTGCATCTTGTTTATACACTCTATTTGAGTGTGTTTAAGTGTAGGTTTTCCCTTAGGAAACCTGCACTAATTGAATTGCACTTGTGCAAAGTGCGACAGTACTAACTTCAAGTTAGTACTGTCACTTTTAGCCTAGTTTTTAGTTAAGTATAAGTAGGTCTTAGATTCTTTAATCCAAGTAGGCTTAAGTCTAGGTATAGCTTATTATAGATTAAGTCCTAAATTGCATTTTCAAGCTTATTTACCTAGTTTAATTTAGCTGTCAAAGTCACAAAAATTCATAAAAGCCAAAAACAGTTAGCAATAGAATTTAGATTTTAAATTTGAGATTCTAGCTTAAAGTAGTAGGTTTTATTGCTTAAACTAGTTGCTTATAAGTAGTTTAATAAGTCCTTAAAGTTTTAGAGTCTAGTTTAGCTTTTTAAGGTTTTTAGCTTAATTGGATTTTGCACCTTTAAGTGTCCTTGCTAAGTTTAGCATTTTCTTTATCATTTTCAGTAGCTTAAAAGTACTTTAAGCTCTATTTTCTTTTCATTTCTAGGATAAGCACATCATAAGCTTTTTAGAACACTTTCCCTTTCTCAATTTGAGCTTAAAATGAGCTTGTTATAAGCTTTTAAGTGAAATTAAGCCCAAAAGCCCACTCACTGAAACAGCTTATTTATAAGCTGTTTTAGAGCTTATTACTTAGTTTTAGGTTAAGTCCCGTTTGTTAAAGTAGCTTATTTTAGTCCCCTTATTAATTCCTAGTATTTAGTTTTTCCTAAAAATCAAAAAAATAAAAAAATAACAAAAAAGGTGTTGCCCACACTCGAACCCACGACCTCCCACACACAACACTTATACCTTAACCAGTTTGCTACATTAGCTCATCCATTAGCATAATACACAATCAAATACTAGTACACGATTTCATTTCTTTTTTTATAAATAAGCCGTAGCTTAATAAGCTCATTTTAGGGCTTATTCGTTAAGCAATTTAGCTTTTCTTATTTTTCTTGTATTTCTGCTAGTGTTTAAGATTTTCCCTGAATTTTTTAGATTTTTCCAACTTAAATTTTATTTTTTATAATTTTTCGAAAGTTAAAATCTTATAAAATCAATAAAAAATAGAAAAAAGTTTCAGAAAAATACAAAAAAATAGTTTTTAGTTTTAAAAAAAATAGCTTAAGGTTTACATCCAGTAAAATCATTTTTACACTTTTTAGATCTTAAATTTCATTTTTGAGCTTTTATTTTAAATTTTAAAAATAGGATTTTAATAATAAAAATAGTTAAAAATAGTTTTCTTTGCTTTTATAATATTTTAGACTTTTCTAATCTTAAAAATCATTTTTTCAAATTTTTAGTACTTAATTTGCTATTTTTTAAGATTTAATTAGATTAAATTAGTTTTTAATTCATAATAAATTCAAAAATAATCAAAAAAATGTTTTTCTTTTTCCTAAAATTTTCTTTTGTCCTATCTTAGGTTTAGAAATTTAGTTTACATTTTTAGGAGTAAAATTTAGTTTACTTGCTTAATTGTCGCATTTTATTTGTTTTCCGTATTTGTTAAGTGCTTTAATTGTTTTAAATTGCTTGTTTTTAATTAGTAGTTATAGAAAACCCAATCAATCTTCGAACCCATTCAAATCACCCCTATCAATCTTCGAACCCATTCAAATCAATATCACTACTGAAAGCGTGGTTTCAATTTCTCATACATCTTTGGATCAACGAACTCGGGATATTCTTTTTCTCTCCGGTTTAGATACGTATTCATTATTATTATCTTTATGTATATATTTATTATAATATATATTATATATATACTTGTTATAGATACTTTTATTTATATATTATAGATATATTATTTTTATATTATTAAAGAGTGAAAATTTCCTTAGGGAATATTTCTTTAATTGCTCTTGTTGAGTTATTATCTTATATAGTGTTTATATGTATTAGCGTATTACAATTATCTTTTTGGTTTTGGCATAAATTGCACCCCTAAGGGTTTATATTAAGTCATTCTTTTTCCTATAATAAACTTATTCTCTTAATTGTGCTAGTAGATGAGTAGTCGTGTCACTCACATTGGCGAACACTTATGGACTCCTAAGGTGTAGTTATCATGAATAGGTCGATATTTTTGCATGACACACCTAAGGATATTCATTAATCTGATACAAAATAAGGCTCAATTGAGTTAAAAATTAATTAACTCCATTTATATATTGATCCGTTTATTTGTTAAAACTTTTTCCGATTATCACATAGAGTTATATGAAGAACTTAATTATACAGTTTTCTCCCCTTAAAATATATGACCCGTTTTTCTAATGTGAAAGAGAATGTAGTCATTGTTTGATGGATCAAAATTGTCTTAGAAAATGATTTTCAGATGAAACCGAAAGATGATTATATTATTAGAAAATCAACACCATAAAATAAAATTTCTCTTATTTTGACAAAGAAATGCACTGACACGTACATTAATTTGGATAAAGGAAGCACGGGTTGTATTGCGAAGTAAACACAAGCCTTTACATGGTCATAAAGTAGACCATGCCTGAGAAAATAAATTCCCGTTGAGAGGTCAAGTTTCCTTTTTAAAATACTTGCCTTTAAGATGACGACCAGGTTGTTATCTGAAATAATAGCAAGCCATATGACATGTTTTCTATTCGAACTTTATTTATAGCTTTGTACCATTATTGAATGACAGTTCTGAAGCCGTAAATATTATCGATGCTAGAAAGCATGTCATGAAAACATAATTTTGTATTTTTCTAATTTTTTAATTTTGTTTTTTGTTTTTTGAAAATTTTTTATATGAAAAGAAAAATATTTTTAGGTTTTTCTTATTTTCTATATCTACATATTATACAAGGATATAAGAATAGGTACCACCATTATTCTTCAGCTTCATCTGCCAGTTGTTTCAGAGTCTCAGGAGTAAAACTTCTCATCCTTAGCTTGTCGATAAGGAATTCAATTCTTTTCGAACTATAGCCCTTGGTGATGTATGTATGCAAACCTGATATCTATGCTGACAAAGTAAAGTCGACAACTCCATTATCCTACTTGCTCTTTTATGAAGTGATATCTGATATCGATATGCTTTGATCGAGAGTGTTAAACATTGTTGCAGCATAAGGCAATAGCGCTTTTATTATCATAGTACATTGGAATTTTGTTGAATCTAAAGCCATAGTCAGTAAGTTGTGATCACATCCAGAGGACTTGAGCACAACAACCGGACAAGGCGATGTATTCAGCTTTCATACTGGATATTGCAGCGCTTTTCTGCCTTTTTGATGATCAGCTAACAAGTCTGTTATCCTGTATTGTTCCTAACAATTTGATTCATTCCAGATTAGAGCTGACAAATAATACCCATGAGTTAACATTTGGGTCAATTGGACTCTTTTTTTAAGTATGGTGGGCTATATGGACTCCCTATTTTATTGTCAGCGGGCTTGATGGACTATTAAATATGATGGAATAAAATAAACATGGGTATAATGGTCGGGTACTTTTTTATAGATGGGTCTTGTTGGGTATAGCAATTTTCATCCGTTTTTAACGTTTTTATACAATTTCAACCATTTTTGATCATTTCCGACCGAATTCGATTGATTTTCACCGATTTCGACCGGTATCGTCCGTTTTCGACCGATTTCCACCGATTTCGACCGTTTTCGATCGATTTTCATCGATTTCGACCATTTTCAAAAGTTTTTGTCCGTTTTTGACCAATTTCGAACGATTTCGACCGTTTTCCACAGTTTTTGATCATTTTCGGCCGTTTTCGATCAATTTTCACGATTTCGAACGTTGCGACCGATTTGCACAGTTTATTGGTTCCCGATTCCACGTTTTTTATCGTTTTCAATGATTTTCACCAGGCCGATTTTGACCCGTTTTTCGGTTTTGTTTAGGATAAGGGGTTTTCGAAGATTTTCGAACCGTTTTCGAAGAATTTCCATCGTTTTTTTCGACAGGATGTTTTGGCCGTTTTTGATTGTTGTTCGGCACGTTTTCGACTATTTTTGATGTTTCGACCGATTTCGAAGTTTTCGACATTATTTCCATCGTTTTTTGACTAATTTCGGCTGTTTTCGGCTCGTTTTTGATTATTTTCGGCATTTGATAATTTTTTGAACGATTTTGAACGTTTTTCGACCGCTTTTTGATGTTTTTGATGATTTCGAAGTTTATTCGATCCGTTGTTCACCGATTTCTACCGTTTTAGACCGTTTTCTATTGTTTTTGACCGATTTTGACCGTTTTGACCGTTTTTCGATCCGTTTTTTCGACATTTTTCAAAATAGAATTAGACGATATTTCGGCTTGGTTTTTTGACCCTTTTTGGCCGATTTCGGCCATTTTTGATCGTTTTCGACAGTTTTCGATCGATTTTGAACGTTCTTGACCGATTTTGATGGTTTTTGACTGATTTCGACTATTTTCAACCAATTTGTTTTGACCGATTTTGATCGTTTTTGACTGTTTTTGACCGATTTTGAACGTTTTTTGCCGTTTTTGACCGTGTTTGACCAATTTTGACTGATTTCCACCTATTTAGACTGATTTTGACCAATTTTAACAGTTGAAATCGGTGGCAAAAAGTCGAAACCGATGTCAAACGGTTGAAAATACGCTAGGTTCAAAAAACTGACGCCGCCTCTCTATCGGTCATCCCCAAAAACGGTTGAAATAGGTCAAAAACAATTGAAAATGGACGAAAACGGTCAGAATCGATCCATATCGGTCGAAAACATTCAAAATCGGCCGAAAACGGTTGAAATCGATTTAAAACGGTCAAAATCGGTTGAAATTGAACGAAATCAGTCGAAATCGATCGAAAACAGACAAAACCGGCCGAAACCGGCCAAAAATGGCCAAAATCGGTCGAAAACGGTCTAAAACGGTCAAAATCGGTCGAAATAGATCGAAAATGCACGAAAACGGTCAAAAACGGACAACAAACGTTAAAAAAGTACGAAAACGTACGAAAATGAGCGGTAACGTGCGAAAGGGA
The DNA here is from genome assembly GCA_026074375.1 of Tanacetum coccineum. Classification (NCBI taxonomy): domain Eukaryota; kingdom Viridiplantae; phylum Streptophyta; class Magnoliopsida; order Asterales; family Asteraceae; genus Tanacetum; species Tanacetum coccineum. The sequence continues at coordinate 18,780 of BQNB010048689.1, forward strand.
GCAAAAACATAGAAAAACGTGCAAAGGTGTGCGAAAACGCTTAAAACGTACAAGAACGTAGAAAAATGTGCGAAAACGTTCATAAACGTAAAAACAAAAAATTTAGACTCTTTACCCGTTTTGACCCGTGCCCGTTTGGCCTGCGCCCGTTTGACCCAGGTTTTAAAAATCTCTCGTTCAGCCCGTCGCCCGAACCCGCCCTACCTACTCATTTTGCCACCTCTATTCCAGATGTACTACGTCTGGTATCTTGACAACTCGCGTGATTAGCATCTGCAAAAGCTGTTAGTGCAATAGCATAATCTTTCGAGTACCATAGTCCCCGATTAACGGTTCCTCTTAGATATCAAAAGATTCTTTTAACAACATGTAAGTGCTTTTTGGTAGGACGAGCCTGATACCGAGCATACATGCACACAACATATACAAGGTTTGGTCAACTAGATATGAGATACATGAGGGTGCCCACCATTCTACAATAATGTGTAGGGTCAACGACTTTCCCTTGTGGAACCTCATCCAGTTTAGATTTCTCCACCATTGGAGTATCCACTGGGTCACAAGATTCCATTCCGTATTTTTTAAGTGATTCTAGAGTAAATTTTGATTGGTTTAAAAAGATGACTCTAGGACTTTGTGAAATCTGTAGTCCTAGAAAAAAAATGATATTTTACCCATCATTGACATCTTGAATTTAGAACACATTATCTCAGAAAATTTATCATAGAGTTCAGTAGTAGTAAGAGCAAATCATAATTTCATCACATAGACTTTGTACAGAGGAGGGAGGATAGCACTTGCCGTGTCTCTTTTGATGAACAATGTGGGATCAACTGTTCCTTTGGAGAATTCTTGGGATAGCAGAAATGATGACAATAGATCATACCACGTGCGTGGAGCCTGTTTCAATCCATATATAGGTTTATTCAGTCTGTACACGTGATTTGGATTGTCTGGATCAACAAATCCGTTCGGGCATGATACGTAGACATTCACACAAATGCCATCATATAAGCCGTTTCGTTTTTACTCCATCTGGTAGCACGTATCATATTCATAATGTGCCAACAAACGCCAGAAATATCCCAACAGCCTCTAGTCTAGCCATTAGAGCAAAGGATTCTTCAAAATCAATTCCCTCTTTCTGACAGTATCCATGAGCTACCAATCTAGCGTTATTTTTCAAGATTCCTCCCAATTCATCCTATTGACTTATATATCCATTTTATGGTGTTAACCATCACTTTATCTGGAGGAGGAAACAAGTTCCCAGGACGTCAAGACGTTCGATTATTATTTAGATCATTATTGCATTGGTCTCCAATCAAAGCATGATTGAGTTAATGCATCTTTGTACGAATTTGGTTCAACTGAAGTTAGGAAGGCATCATAGTAGTAGAACAGGTCTTGTTCGTGTAGTTGGAGTCTTGTGGAAATGGGTCTAGAGAGTTTCACAATGCATTCTGTTAACGGGATGATCCATTTGTCCATTTCTGGGTGTTTGATATGGGAGCGTTGAGTGCACCAATTATAGGGAATACGTCCGATAAATGTGGTTTCTCTAAAACAGTTTCTGGAATTGGCATGCCAAAAAAAGATCGTTACTCATATGTGAAACCTCAAGGTCATGTGAATCTTCTTCAGCACTGAGAGGGATTTATTAGGATTGTAATTGTTGAGTAGTTTGAGAGGTGCTTGGAGAAGGTGCATCTTGATCAAATAATGTTGAGGAAGGTGAACCATTTGACTCAACAGGAGCTAGAGCATCTACTACAGGAACTGATGAGGCAACACTAGCTGGAGGAGAGTAGAACTTGTCAAACACTGGCTTGAAAACCCATTTTGATCCCTTTACTTTCCTCGATGGTGGTACAAACGGTGCTGAAGTAGTAGGGTTTGGAACGAGTCCTGAACTGGGTGTTACAGTAGTCATATCATTAAGCGCGGGTCCTAGACTGCTTTGTTTAGAAGCCATAACCACCAGCTCATCAAAATCGACATGGTTGGTTTCAATGATTTTTCTGGTACGTCGGTTGTAGATACGGTAAGCTTTCTTCTTGGGTGCATAACTAATGAAAATGCCTATATTAGCTTTAGCTTGAAGTTTGCCCAAATTCTCACTATCATTGGTTGGATAGCAAAGTACGCCAAAGACATGAAGGTAAGATAAATCGGGTTTTCTGTCATGTAACAGCTGATAAGGAGTTTTTCCATGGCGGCAACATATAATAGATCGGTTTTGGATGTAACATACGGTAGCGACTGCCTTGGCCCATAGAAATAACGGAGCTTTTGCGTAGATTAACATTGTTCGAGCGGCTTTAACAAGAGTATGATTTCGCCTTTCAACGACACCATTTTGTTGTGGAGTTCTCGCAACAGATGTTTCATGAGAGATACTGACACTCTCATAATAGCTATGTAGAGTTTTATTGACAAACTCAGTTCCATTATCTGTATGGATGTTCCTGACAGTTTCATTCTGTCTAACTTGTATCAGTTTTAGAAACTTGATTATAAAATAAGGAGCTTCATCCTTTAATGCTAGAAACTTCACCCATGTGAATTAAGAGTAATCATCCACAATAACAAGGATGTACTTTCTCCCATTTACACTTGCAACTTGCATTGGCCCGCAAAGATCCATGTGTAGAAGATATAGTTTTTCCTGATTGGTGTCTTCAGATTTAGGTTTATGTGATTGTTTCTTGCTTTTCCCCATGGCATATGTCGAATACAGATGATCTTCTTCAAATTTTAATTTTAAAAGACCTCGTACAAGACCATGTCTTGCCAAATGGTTAATAGCACCAAAGTTCAAATGTGACAATCGCCGGTGCCATAACCAGGATTTGGTCTTTGATGGCTTTTGACAAGAGACAAATTGGAGTAGACGCCATCATATACCTAATTGACAATGTTAATAATGAATTTGTGTCCTGAGATCCTAAGAGTTAAATTCAAACATTCAGTTGCGAACAAAACATGTGTGTTTTCTAAAAGCTACTTCAAGATCCGAGTCGCAAAATTGACCAACGGAGAATGGATTGTGTCATAATCCTTCCACATAACAAAACCCTTAAAATTGTGACATTCCCTATCTGATAATCACCATATCCCATAATCTTTTGCAATCTGGTCGTTACCGAACTTGACAGTACCGAGAAACTTATGAACGAAATTAGTGAAGCTCGAGATTGCGATTTTCTGTCATATGTTTTGAACATCTGGAGTCGAGATACCAGAGAACAATCTGGACAACCTGTCATTAACAAGAGAAGAAGAAGATGGAACATCTGTAGCATTGGATCCCCAAGAATGATTGGGTTTTGAGTTGTTAGCAATTTTAGATTCTACAATTTTGGTTTTTATCGAGCTTATTTTTTACTTGTTTGGTTCTCGGCTATAGGACTTTACGCTCTGGTTTTAGTTTATCTACTGGAGTGAGGAAGTGGTTTTCGTAGATGGCACTACTTTAGTTGAAAATGATCTAGCTAAAAGGCACAAATTATCAACTAAAGTGAAATTTCTTCATGTTGGTTTCCACTTAAGTCCTACTTTAGTGAATATTTTACCCGTAGGTTTCTAAATATTATGAAGTTGACTTTTCTTGTTGGACTTAGATTTAGATTTGGCATGCATATTCATTTTATTCACAACATCAAGGAAACACACATCATGATTAGCATCAAACATACATCGCTTACATGTAACATAAATTAACTAAGAGTTCGCATTTAACATAATATGCTTAACATTCACCTCACAGATAGGTTCAACAACACGATTCTTTTTATTAACTTTCCTAGGTTGGGCTTCTACTTTATTCTTGATGTTACTACTTGATGGTTGCGAGATCCTATCATTCCTTTTATTGCTTGTAGGCTGTGATCTGCAAGTACTAGTAGAACACTTCACTCCTGTAGAAGACAACACAGGTGTGTTAGAATTTGATGTTTTAGATGACTCTACCTGTTGAGTGTTGTTTGAGGATGTGAGAGGTTCAGAAAACCTAACTTTCTTGACTTTGTTCTTTGGTGTGACCGCAACTAATTTCTCACTAGGTTTGTGAATATCAGGGCACGTATCTCTAACATAGCCTAGCAACTCTTGAATCAGCTTAACATACTTACAAGCAGTGTAAGATGCACTATCTAAAGGATTTAGTGATTTAGCTTGTTCAACTATCTCCCTAAGAATAGCAGCTTGTTCCATAGTGTGCTTAAGGTAGTATATGTGAGTTTCCCTATTATTCTTATCCCTAGGAGCCAAAATTACTGGGTCAAGCTTATACATTCCTAGAGCAATAGTGGTAGCATTTGATACTTGGGCAGCATTGTCAACTATGTCCTTTCCTTTTAATTTTCGAAGATCATTTTTAATGTTGTTATGACAAAAGCATTTCCTGAAGTTAAGCATTTAAATCAGAATTTTCAACAGACTTTTTGTTCAATTGTTCAATTAAAGCTTCACTATGTTCTTTTGCATGAACACGTGTTGGTTTAATTGAGTCATAAAGTTGTTTATAAGTCTGTTTCAAATGCTCATTTTTAGCAATTAGTTTTGCCACCCTATGTTCCCAGTTTCAATATTGATGGTCGCAATCTATCTAAGTACGTTTTCACACTTCACTGGTAGAAGTTTTTAGGAAACACTTAATTGTGTCTTCAACTTCTTGATTGTTGTTGTGTATTTTGCTTGAAGCTCAGCTTTCAAATTGTTCAGTTTAAACATTTGATCAAATGTAGATTCACTTTGGTTCACAGATGTGTTATTCTTTTGAAAAATTTCTTGATTGAGTTGCATGACGAGTTCAAGAGAAATGCAGTGCTGCTCAAGTTGAGAATAGCTTTTCAAAAGTTTATTATACTCATCTTTTTCAACCATGTTATGTTGTTTTTGATAAGCCTCAGCTTAATAGTTTCACGACATCTTGTGCACATCTCAACATAATTCACAAAATCATTCATAGTAGTAGAAGAATTCACATTCACAGAAGCATTCGTATTCTTAGAAAAGTTCACAACATTATTCACAATATCTTGAGAAATAATTTTTTCCAAGAGTCGATCGTTTTCATTGAAAACTTGTTTATTGGCAATTTCCAAACATTATTTGTCTACCGAATACTGTTGAACAACAGTTTTCATTTGGTCATAAACTATTTGTACTCCTGTTATTTCATTTAGAATAATTTCATTGATAAAAATAGCTTTAGTATGTTTAAACCCCCATTCACCTTTTGTGAGAGCATCAGGTTTAATTCTTTTCTTCACCACAGAGTCAAACTTGGTAAGGTGGGATTTAAGCTTTTTAAGGCTCGTATTCACCAAACTTACCTTAGGTAGTTCAGTAGGAACATCCATTTTGACAGGTGATGGATCATAAGATTCATTGGAAGGGTTTAACATTTGAAACCAGAAAGCTTGTTCAGTAGATAATTCTTTTTGTGGAACAAAATGTTTTCCAAAATCTTTAGAAAGTTGGTTTAAGAGAGAATAATTAACTGGTTTAATGTTAACTTTCTTTTCTAAAACCATTGGATCACTTTGTTTTAAAAGCATTTTGGATCGACTCGCTTCTTCAAGCATCAATGTCTCTTCAGAGTCAGCAATAGAAATCACATTGGTTTCCTTAGCACTAACATTACCATCATAAAGCATTGGCCTAATCTGCTGAGCTTTCTTAAGATAGAAAGAATTTTGAAAACCAAGAGCTTTTTTAAGGTTGTTATCATAGAAAACCTATGGTTTCATGAGCATATGCATTGTTTATGTAGATTGACCTATTTTATAAATAATATTGTCCAGTTCTTTAACTTTCTTTTCCAAAGCAATTTCGTTATCAATATTTTTAGCTTCCTTTTCCTTGGATTCGTTTTTGAAAACATTAAATGTTGTTGTTAACCATTCCTTTTCCTTTAATTGTTCTGAAAGAGTTTGTTTAAGAGAGTTAATTTCCTTTTTAAAATCATCTATTATAAGCTTTTCTCTATCCACATCTTGTCTTTCTTCTAGCAATTTTACCCGTTCTTTGTATCTTTCAAGCTCAGCAGATAAGGATTCATTGGCCATTAGATTGTCCTTATTGACCTTGTTACAATTAGTTACTTGATTTAACATATGTTCAAACATAGATAATATCATGGCATCTTGTTATGCAGAAAAATTTGTATCCTAAACAACTGCATTTTGTGTTTCAAGTAGATACTGAGAGTAAGGAATGATATTGCTATCACTGGTTATCTCATTCTCTGGATAATTCACAAGATGGGTTTGTTTAGAATACGACATCTCTTGCACACTTTGATTTAGCATATCATTATGAGTGTTGTCAGAGTGTGGTACCTCAGAAAGAACATCTAATCTATAACGAGACAAATTGGCCATGAGAGCTACTTTAGCAGTAGAGATCTCATCACAGTCAGAATCATACGCATCCAAATCATCTGCTTGATAAGCTGCATTGTGTGTAATGACCGATTGTGTAATTAGACCTTCTGCAATACCAGGGTCGGCCAAAAATTCTAATTCTTCCTCATTCAGAACTTTACCATTTCCTTTTGCTTCAACCAATAGAACTTTATCCCTGAACCACGTAGCATCTCTTTTCCTCTTGGGTTCCGTGCACTGTCTTGCCATGTGACCTTCCCTCTGACAGTTAAAACATTTCATAACCCTTTGTGGACCTGAAGTCCTTCCCCCTGTTTCTGAAGTATTAACTATTGTTCCTGAAGTACCAGCAACATAAGAATTTGGTCTCCCTTGAAGTGGTTAAACAGTTACCCGTCCATCATGAATAGTTGCTTGTTGTCTTAGGTTGGATGAATTTATTAGCTGATTGTTGGTAGATGGGGAATAGGAGAGATGTGATGACAGTAGACAGAAATGACATCATTTTTTTAATGGCATTAATAGGGTCATCTCTTTGTTTAAACACGATAACTACAAGACCAAGTGGTCTATCTGAGGAAATTTAGCAAGATGTGTTTGTTGATTAACTGTGAAGACAGCATATTCAATTTGAGGAACAGATTGTGGTTGTGGACAAGCCTTTAGATGAATTGTGGATGAGTAAGCATTTGGATACGGTGTTGTCGGATAAGTAATTGCAGAGGTGTGGATGGAATAAGTAGTTGTGTAACACCAACAATATTGGGTAGCAGGGAGTATGTGGGTATGGGGCGTGGGTATCATTCATGGATCAACAATCTCAAGATATATATAGAACGAACCAAATAAAGTCATTTTAAATAAAGATACATTCGGATTTTCAACAAAGTTTTTGGGTACATCAGCCGAAAGCTTCACTTGTTCAAATACAATGATTCTAGTCCTTTTAACAGATATACAAAATGTTTATGCGTCAAAATCTTTAATGCATGATATCCAAATCAAAACCACCAAGTATCCCTTGCACCTTAGTGCTTATTGACATCCTAAAAAACTATTGCTTTAAAACGTCAACCATAATGATGGGAATTTCATAGGTTTGTTAAATCGTATATTGTAGACAACAAGAGTTTCCAAGGTGTTTGATAATGCAACAGATTGATACCATCATATAAATGGTAATTAGGTTGCCCTATGCTCATGACACTGAAGCTCGACATATATGAATCCCGTATAAATGGCCCGACACATTGCCCGTGTTGATGTTCTACAACGCATCATACATATGTTCGACATGGGATACGTTTGTTTGCCAGTGATAGTCTAATCACCCGACACGGGGATGTCACAATCCCAATAATCTATTCATAACATTCGCCCTCACAATCAGTACACTGACAGTTCATGATAATGGGCTTCAAATTAGGGTTATAAGCTACTTAGGCAAACTCGTATTCCTAATGTAAACTTTTCCACCTTGTGTCTAATTATAAAACAGTGCATGTTTCTCACCCCAAAAACTTATAAAACAAATCATGTAAAACGTGGGGCTATTAACTCACCTTGAGTGAGCGTATATCAAGTGTATCACAGAAAATGCATCACGGTAATGATCGAGTGCAACCTAATCCAATATAGGTCGTATAAGTACTAATCACATTGGGTAACTACTACCATGTATATTTATATATAGCTAATCACCATATAATTGTTTTAGTGAAATCATATTTATAAAGATAAAACGTTTATAAATATACCTTTAGTAAAAATGACCTAACTTTCACGTTTCAAGTTCGTTTCTTGCGTTTCTTATGTCCACGCTTTCGTATTAAGACGACGTATCAAAATATGACATTTTTGTATTTAATTGTCTCTGTGTGAAAGTACTGTTTTACTCTTTCACACCAGTTATAAAGTTATTTTTATAGTTTTAGTTATCGTAAAACCCGTAAATGTCGTATTTTACTCGTTTTAACTCCGTTTTTATCGATTCTTTCGAGTACGTCTTTGTTAGTAAAAGTTATATCATATTAATGATGTTTTCAAAATGTATAAATCTGAGATGAACAGTAACTTTTATAAAAATAGTTTTATAAAAGTATTTTTATACATTTAAGTATATAAACTCGCGTCATTCTAACTCTTCGGGTATCGATTGAAAATTACGATCTATCATTTTGGAATCTAAAAATTGTGTGTTCTGAGGAAAATTAAGTAAACCTTACTTTATCAGTTGTAATTTTTTTATTTATAAATTGTTTTTATAAAATTTCTTTTATAACGCGTTTAATTAACGTATAACTTGTAAATTACGTATCTTTTTCGTTATTAATCCGTTTTTCGAGTTTCTTAGCTTTTTGGAATCGTCATGAGACGTACTATTTTATAAAAATTTAAAAAGTATAACTTATTTTTCGAACCAAAATAGAAAGTTTGGAGGTTTGTGTTAAAAACATGTTTTAAACTTGATTTTGTACTTTTTAGCTTAACCATCTTGTTACAAGTCCATTGCAACCCTTTATACCATATGTCATACATATAATAATGTCCATTGTCCATATTTTGTCCACATGAGTCCATGACAACAGATTATACTAGTCATTTACAATACTTGTTACTTGTTTACTTATTTAGGTTAACTGTAGAGACCCTAATTGTATATTCACTTTTTATACTTTAAACAACATGATATTATACGTATATATCCTTTTAACATGATATTATCCAACTACATTACAAGGTTAAAGTGTACAAAACAATGATCACAAGTAAAAATCCCTTTTACATGTTTAAAAGTATCCTAATGGTGATTTTGCTATATAGAACTCATATATGCATAAAATGATAAATGTATGTTTATAAAGAGTTTTATATAACCTTATGATAATGTAATATGATGACCAACAAAATCAAAACCCTTGTTTAGATAAAAAACCAAAGCTTGCACACTTGAAAACCCTAGTTTTCTAAGAAAACCCTAATCTTGTAATACTTGCTTAAATACTTGTAAACCTTTAACCAATACTTCAAAACACCTTGAGGTATCTTAGATATGATGTAGGTATGTGTGTATGGTCTTAGAAAATCAAGCTATAAATTATATAAAAGGGGTGTTTGATGTCGTGGGTTTTGAGAGAGAACCAAGATAGATGGATTTTGTTTTTGGTTAAATGAAATGTGTTAAGTGTTTCTCTCTTCTAGTGCATGAGTTATATATTAAAAAGGGCTAGTCAAATGAAGAATAGGAAGTCTTCTAAGACAAGATGAGGGTCTTGAGGAAGAATAGTGGTCAAGGTATGAAGAAAATGTGTAGATGTTCCCTAATAGTTGAGAACATCCCATGAAAACAAGGAGAAGTGTTTTCAAACTAGATATTTTTGTATAAGTCCATCCATGTCCAGTTTTGTATGTATATAGGTGATGTTATTTTGTGAATTTTGAGTATTGGGTATAATTGTGGGTATTTGTTGAAGCGTAGAAAATTTTTGGTGGTTTGGGATTTGCCTATAACGTATTTTAATCGCGAAACGTTAAACAACTTTACGATTATACCAAATAAAAAATACATATGAACAAAGTTATAATTATTCCTCAAAATAATTACTTACACTGCTTGATGTAAAACATTTAATTGTTTGATGCCCGTTTACATTTGAATGATCATTTTAGCGTTCGCGATGTAACTTAACGTTTTAGATTTAAATAGTCAATATGCGTACAATACTAAAATACATAGTGGATTTATTAACGACGTCAATGACCCTAAAACACGGGGTGTTATAGTCTCCCCCCGTTAAGTGAGCCTTGTCCTCAAGGCTTAAGATGTGGCACTTGACGACGGTGCGGTCTTTGTGAAGAGGTGTGGATATTTCTTCCTGAATTGATTTCGCCGTTTCCCATGTAAACCTGAGGGTCACCTTTGTGTTCATCGAAAACCTTGAACTAGTAGATGCGGCCTCTTCACTTTAACCGTTTAACTTCACGGTCCATAATTTCTACCGGCTCCTCGACAAATTGAAGCTTGTCATCAAAGTGAAGTCCATTCAACGGAACGGCTAATGGTTCGTCAGCATAGCACTTTTTCAAGTTGGATTCATTGGAACGTTTTGGGTTCCCTTGCCAGGCTCTTGGGAAGCTTAGCTTGTATGCAACTGATCAACCTTTTCCAAACACCGTGGAATGGTCCAAGTATCGAGGTTCAACTTCCCCCGTTTGCCAACATGTACGACCCCTTTCAAGGCAAAACTTTAAGATGTACTTTTCCCCAACACTTTAAATTCCTCAGTTTACACTTTAAATCCAATAACGCTTATGTCAGTTCGCGAGGCAGCTTTCATTCCTGCTTTGAATTTGAACGATTCTTCTCAGTTTATTTATGGCATCTTTTTCTGGAACAGTGAGTTGTATTCTCTAACCTTGGCCCATACAAATGGGTGTAAAGGCACGTTCGACGTTAAAGTGCATTCAAAGGGTGCAGCCTTGCGGCTAGCTTGATAGTTATTGTTTTTTTAAGAACTCGACTATTGGCAAATGGTTACCCAAACCCCTTCAAAAGTAATTTGACAAGCACGTAAATTCTCTAGCGTTTGAATTGTCTCTCTCTTTTCCCGTATTTTGAGGATGGTACGCAGTAAAGTACTTTTATCCAGACTAGTACCCAAAGCATTCTGAAATGACCCATCAAGAAATTTCGATTGCGAACATAGGATCATGATCATAAATAATCGAGAGTGTATTCAATGCTTCCTTTACCTCCTCCTTTGGGTAATATCTTGAAAGTTTATCCATCGGATCGGTCTCTCTCATCGGTACAAAGATTGTGGACTTAGTGAGTCGGTCAACAATCACCCAAATGGTGTCGTAGCCTTATGATGACTTAGGAAGCTTCGTGACAAAATCCATTGTGATGTTGTCCCACTTCCATTAAGGTATATCAGGTTGTACCAACAATTTTGATGGCCTTTGATGTTCGGCTTTGACCTTAGCACACGTCAGACATTTGCTAACATAGGTGGCGATGTTTGCCTTCATATTGGGCCACCAATATAGCTTTTTCATGTCTTGGTACATCTTTTCAGAACCACGGATAGGGTGGGGAAATAGGTGATTACTTTGACTTGTGGGACTCATGCATGATCTCCTCCTCAAAATCACCATAGCATGGCAACCAACTCCTGTCATTTAGACATAGAGTTCCATCCGCGCAGGGTTCCAACTTTTCCGTCCTAAGCTTATCTGGATCCTTAGAATTTTCAACCGACAATGTCTCCAACAATCTTCGTTCCTTGAGTTCTCTGTTTTCATGCTTCAGTCTGAGCATCACTAAATTTGTTTTGGGGAGATGTCAAAATAAAGTCATGACTAAGGCTCGAAACCTCTTTATGGTGGCTTCGTTCCTTCCTGCTCAATAGAAGTCAGCGACAACATTTGCTTTCCTGGGTGATTAGAATCTCGCTATCGTATCACTAAGCAATTCTAACCAACCAATTGCTGCTCTCTAGTCAGCTCCTTTTGATTAAGAATGGTGTTTGTTGTCTCTGTGATGTCGTGTGAACGCCGGTCACTTGGAGTTCCGTTACAATAGTGTCTCTAGGTTTCAGAGAAAAACATACCGCTACCCAAGTTCCAATTCATGAGTCATATAGTTTCTCATGATTTTTCAGTTGGCGTGATGCCATAAGCTATCACCTCTCTCTTTGCATCAAAACTGTGCCCAAAACCTTTGATCGAAGCTGCATAGTATACGATAAAATCTTCACTTCCTTCGGGTAAAGCCAGAATTGGTGCACTACACAACTTCTGCTTCAATAGTTGGAATGTTGTTTCTTGTTTGTCACCCCACTCAAACTTGACCTTCTTCTGAATGAGCTTGGTCATTGCTTTGGCAATCTTTGAAAATCCTTCGATGAACCTTTGATAGTACCCAGCAAGACCCTAAAACATTGTACGAATCTCACGGTTGGTGACTTAGGAGATGCCCAATTTTAAGGGATTTGATCTTGGCGGGGTCCACGTGAATACCCTGGCTGTCAATTCTGACCAAGGACTGTACTTTAGGAATCCAAAATTACACTTTGGAAAATGTGGCTTACAAACCTCCTCTTTCTAAGCACTGTATGATTAGCTAAGGTGCTCAGTCGTGTTCTTGCTTGTTCTTCGAATATTTGTGGTTTTTTCAAGAAAGATAATCATGAATTTATCAGTTTTGGTTTGACACCCTATTCATAAGGTCATGATACGGCACAGCGTGCATTTTTCAAAACCAAAATGGCATAACTTGAAATTCATAATGGCCGTAACGAGTTTTGAAAGCGGTCTTCAGAATGTCTTCTTCTTGAACACTCAGTTGGTGATAACCCGACCTTAGGTCGATCTTCGAGTAGACACTCGACCCTTAAGCTCGCCTGATCAAAAGTTCATTAATTCTTGGGAGGGGGATTATCGGTTCTTCACCGGTCAGTTTATTCAATTCCCGGGTAATCAATGCACCATTAAAACGATCCCATCCTTTGTTCTGACAAACATGACGAAGTCCACAGGTGAGGAACCTAGGTCTTATAAAGCCTTGTCAGATAGTTCTTTTTTAGTTGCTCCGACAACTCTTTCATTTCAGTAGGTGCCAATTAGATAAGGCGCCGTGCTACGGGTTGCCGCTTCAGGTATCAATTCGAGATTTGTAAATTCCCATGTCGAGTCAGAGGAAGACCCGGCAAGTCCTCAGGGAATACATCAGGAAAATCCCGAACGATTGGTACATCCTCAAGTCGCTTCTCCTTCGACTTGTCTTCAGTTCCCTTCATAGTAACATGTGCTAAAAAGATAGGACACCCTTTTAGCATGTATTCTTGTGTTTTGGAATACGAGATAATGTGCAGACGAGCCTCGTGTCCCTGGTTGCTTCCGTCACCAGTGAAACTATATAATGTTCTTTATTTTCCCCAGGCGGTCTAAGAACATTCTTCTCAGCATACACAATGATTGCTTGGTACTTTATCAACCAATCCATACCAATTATAGCGTCAAAACTACCAAGTTCTACGGGCATTAAATTTATGTTGAATGGGTGGTTCAGGATGTTCAATGTGCAACCCCTAAGGATAATGTTCAACCCAATTATTCTCCCGTCGGCTAGTTCAATGTCATAATAGTGATCTAGGGCAGTTGGAGTAATAGCAACTTGGGAGCTAAATGCAGTGGATGCAAAACTTCTATCGGCACCAGTATCAAATAAGACAGAGGTATAGCGGTTGTTTAGAAGGAACCTACCCATCACGACGTTGGAGTCTTGGTTTGTCCCTGAATGCCCTACCGCATACACCTTGGCTGGAGCATTGCCACCTCCAACTTGGTTACCACGGTTGTTGTTGTTCTTCAGCTTTAGACATTCCCTCTTGAAGTGTCCTTGAACTCCACACTCAAAACAAGTAGGCTTCTGACCCGACCCAGTGCCCCTCTGATTGTTAGCATTATTGGCATTTGTCGTACTCCTACAGTCACGGGCAAAATGGCCAACTTTGTTGCATTTGTGGCATTTAGGAGCACATGGACCTTCGTGGTGATAGTTTCATTTTGTGGCATTGGGTTCTTTGTAGATCCCCCATATTGTTTCTTTTCAACCGATCCCGCGTGTAAGCCTGCAGTGTTTAGTCTGTTTTTCCTCTTGTTCTGTTGTTGTTATTGGTTCTTAGTGTTCCTTGAGGTGTCGTCAAACTTCCTTTTACTCTCTGTCTAACGGTCAGCAAAAGTGTAGATTCTCTTATCCATCACTTCGATTGCCATTTCAGTTGCCTCTTGCATTGTCTTAGGCTTGGATGCTACTACACTTTCGTGGATCATGTCGGGTAAGCCACCGACATATTTCTCAATCTTGTCAGATTCTTCAGGAAACATTCTACCACACAGCAGTGCCAGTTCCTGAAAATGTTGGTTGTACCCTATCACATCGGTACCTTTCACTTTCAATTCCCACAGTTCAACTTCGAGTTTCTTAATCTCGGTCCTTAGGCAGTACTTGTCAGTTATTTTCTTCTTCAGTTCAGTCCAGGTCATTGCATAAACAATGTTATTACTAACAGTCCGAACTTGGAGTTCCACAAGTTAGAGCTTTTGTCCAAAGAGTACAAGTAGAGATTCTTGATTGGTTTTCCACAAAACAGTTGATTTTTACGGAATACTGTTTCACATTTTTATCAATCCATTGAGTCAATTCGACATCTCCTTCCTGCCTTTGAAATGTAGCAGGTTGGCACTTCTTGAAGTCTGGGGGTTAAGTGCACTAACGAGTGGCTTGCTTCATTTCTCCTGTAGCATCCATATTCATGATTTGGGGCTATCGCGCCTTTCGTTGTTTGCATCATGTGATGCCAATTAGTGGACCAGTTAACGCCTTGGTTAATCATTGCCTGAAGTTGGGCATTAGTGACAGATGTGGTGTTGGTTGTTTCTGGGGCTATGTTTGAATAACCTCGTGGCTCTTTTTGGTGCCATTTTCTTCAATCACAAGATTATATAATACACGTTAGATTTAGTAAAATCATAACCATGACATGACTATATGCACTTATAAGTAAAGTGAGATCACATTCACACAGTGTGAAAATATACAACTGTATTGTATTCAATAATGATATAACCAAACGACCATTCATTCCAACAAATTCGATTACAAACATCGTCCATAATACCTCCAAATTCTATCTAATAGGAAAACATACCATGATTTGGTTCAGATGACAAAATGATCACAATGATTAAGTTACAAGATAAAAGAATATATACAACCTAAAGCCATACTAGCCGGGATTGAACCCGTAATACTTAGTAGGCTATACAAAACAACTAGCCATAACAGAATCTAGGAACTGCTACCAGCCTCCTCCGGTAGCTCTGGCTCTGCAGGTTCCCGTAGCCGGTCCCCTGCTGTCTTATAACTCTGTCATATGAGTCTGAAGGCTCTTCACTAGCTTTAGTGCCTCAGTGAGCTGTCTCTGCCTCCTGTGATCTGCTGCTAGTAACATTGAAATCACCGTCTGTCTCCTACGGTCTGTTGACTGTAACTCTCTAATTTGTGACTGCTGAGCTAACACTGTGGTACGTAGCGACATAACCTCAGCACGTGCTAGGTCGCTAGCCCCCATGGATCCTACCCAAGCCTCTCGAGACATCCTGGCCTCTGTCTCCATCAGAAAACGTGTATGTGTATGTGCACGCCTATCTCTAAACAACATGTTGAGCCGACCAGCCAATAGCTGTCGCTGACTCTGCTCATCATCTAACCTCGCATAAATCTCATCCGTGTCCTGCCATAACGCCTAGTCATCTACGCTCCTCATTATGACGACCCAACTATGTGTCAGTCTAACTGCGTGCCCATGCTGGGTCACTCAAATATTCATCCCACAGAGTCGGTGATCCCATATCTAACATCTCTCTCCGGATCATGCCTGATCTCCTTGTCCATAGTAGCTACAAAACCATAGTCTTCCCTAAGACCTCCATCCGGTCTAGCAGCAACAACAGACGAACTCTCTCCGACCTCGTATGCAGGACCAAGAGCGATACCTAACCTCTTTTGGGGTCTGTCCTCTCTATGGTCAGTAGAGAGTAAATGCAAGGGTGGTGTCCCTGATGATGGTGCAGTTGGTCTGGTGTGGGAGAGTATGATGGGTGGTGGTAATGGTAGTGAATGGGAAGTAGATGCGGCCTCGGCTCTCAGCCAGATCATAGCAGCTCGATAGCCCAACAGACGAATAGGACTAGCAGGTGGTGATGGAGATAACACAAGCACTGGTGATGATACTGGTAGTGGTGGTGATACTGGTAGTGATGGAGATGGTATCGGGGTTAGTGGTGGGGAAGGTATCTGGGGAAGTGGTGACGACCACAGGGAGAGCGGTGATGATGGTGGAGTAGATATAGCGAGAAGTCTGGCAACCTCTGCATCGGACCATACTGGTGTAGGTACTGGAGCTAGAATAGAAATCCTAGCTGTCACACGATATGCAGGGTGTGGTGGTGGTGTGGCCGCAGACTCATCAGTCTCGAACGGCTCTGTCTCCTCCGCAGATGGGGCCTGATCAGCAGCTGGTAAAGCAACAACCACAGAGTCGGCAGGAGCTGGGTGCTCCTCCTCCTCCTCATCATCATCGGCCTCGATGTCAACCTCATCATCATCCTCATCATCCTCTGATGACTCATCCTCGTCATCGCCGTCATCTCCTCCGTCGGCAGGATAATCGACAGGATCCTCCTCAGGGTCCTTGTCGTCATCATCCTCTGGCTCCGCCTCAGGATTGGACTCCGAAACATAATCTAGTGACTGAGCAATTGGTGAGGCAGCAACAGGCAGTGGCTGTTCCTCAACCGGAAACACCTCGTCCTCCTGTGGCATATACTCGGGATATACCGGCTCTATGACAAAATCTGGTAGGGGTGGTGACTGTGGCTCCTCGGGGCCAGGTATGTAGTCTGGTAATGGGGGGCCTGTAAAGCGACCTACACATATGGGTCATCTAACATCCAGGACAGTCCCTCGTGCTCAGGTCCAACCACTCCTGGGGACCCAATATCTGATAACCCTCCAAATGGGCTGTAAACAGCAGTGTAGGTAACCGTGGAATTCTCATGACTATATAGTAAAATCCAAAATAGCTTATATTAGTATTTAATATAAGACTCTTATAGTAATATACATTTATACCATAACATGTATATCTATCATGAATGCATCTAGTCCAACCAACCAATGCAACAACTAGTGTATGTATGTATGTATGTCCCGTGCAAACCCCTTTGTATGAATGCAATGTTTGAAAATGGATATAGTCCAGCTGCTCTATAACCTTGGCTCTTGATACCAATTTGTAACACCCCCAAATTGGGTCGCAGTAGAATAAGGGTCCGGGGCGTGTTACTTTAATGATCAATAACATAAGATATATATAGAACGACCAAAAAGTCATTTAAAAGCGATACATTGGATTTAACAAAGTATTTGTTA
>BQNB010048690.1:0-42435 GCA_026074375.1 Tanacetum coccineum
TGAAGAAATTAGAATGAAAACGGAGGTAAAACGGCTATTTTGGAGATCATGCTTAATGACTTGTATATTGTGTTTTATAAGACTTGTAATTGACTTGGAGGGAGTTTATATTTCAAATGAGATGTTATATTACTTGTAAATATGCTTTAGTAGCTTGTGCATTCACTTTAGATGTTAATCTTTCATAGAATTAGGGTTTAGAGGCATATGATAACGGTTTAAAGCCTATTTTGATATAATGTTGCGAATGGTACATTATAGGAATAATGTACTTGGCAAAAAGGATATGATGATATTGACTTGACATGTTATGATGTTTTCTTGACATATATGAAGATAGGATTTCCATAAATAGGTTGCGTGAGCTCGTCTACTTTAGTTATGCAAGTTACATTGCATACTGAAATATTGGCAATGCAATAAAGCGAAAATTTTCCCCGTACAATTATGATCATAGTAAAATAGGTTGATTTTGCTTCTGATGAAAATTCTGGGTTGTTATAGTCTCCACCCCTTATAGAAATCTCGTCCCGAGATTTAGTCGGATGCCGGAGAGATGTCAAGGAATGATTATGAATTTGTAAGAGAGTTGCTAATCATATAGGATGTAGGTATGGGCATGAATTTGATTTTAATGTTAGGCTAATCAAGGTCACAAGTCCACGTGTGTGATGCACTTATAATTATGTTACGCACCATAATTATAATTGCCTCCTTTCATATGTCTACTTATTTCCAAGACCACACATCTTGATGATAGTCAATAGAATTTCTCCAAATCATGATATATCTTGTTAGGACCTGGGTGGATGGAATACTTCGATTTATAGGACATGTGGGTTATGGGCCTACCACACTTCTGTTGCGCCACTTTGATCGTAAAGAATCATTATCCATTGACCTTTAAAAGTTAACATCGAATAAGAATGCTAATCATGTGGGATACAGATTTTGAAATGAACAGATGATGAAGGTAATAATGATAATGAAGGTAATAATGATAATGATTAAGGAACGGATTGAAAGAAACTTGTTTGTACGTATGTTATTTATTTATAATTTGTCACTTACAAAAAGAAGCGTCCAACTCCTTGTAATGAGGAATTATAAATTAATAGTTCGGTGATTTATAATTCCTTATTCAAATGAAGAAGTGGACCTTAATTCATTTCATTAAGATGATCATAAATCGTATTACTTAAGCATAAATAACGATATGGTAATGTGTAGAAAATGTATGAATCATGAATGGTTAAGATAATATTAAGATGTTGGATTGTACTGACGCCCTATATTCGGGATGAAAATTTATGTTGCATAAGGTATGAGTAGAGTATTCAGAGTGTTGAACATAATAGAATCGATGGAATGACAATTATGTCGGTTTTGATATATAGTAAACAAGATGTACTATTCATCACTTTCTTATTTATGGATAGCTTTTCATATGAAACTCTAAATAAGTGATAATTATGCTACGTATCTGTAGTAAAATTATAGATTAAAAGTACAAACTGCAATGATTGTAGCTTGATGATTGGGGTTTTCAGATTGAAGATAGATTTGATGAACTTGAAATATCCTCGTGAGTTGTTTTAGAGGTAGAATTCTAGATGTGAACAAAAGGCAAAGCTATCTCTAAAAGTTTGCTTTCCTGTGGCCCAGTTATTTGCCTTTGAGCGCTGATTTGCATAATTGTTCTGTTCTTTCCCAGGATTACAAATTTCGGATTACAGTTTGTTAGATCATTTCTAGTGGTTGGTCTTTTGTTTTTGCAGTACTTGGTCTAGTGGCCTATCTTGTTGCAAAAACCTGAACTTGACCACTGCAAGGTCCCATGTGGTTTTAGTATACATCTTTTCACAAGATAGGTTTCCAGTTAACCCATTGGTAGCAGATAAGTCTTGAAGATTTATTGTCTTTATGTGTTTGTTGGTGGTAATCATTGTTATGGTTGTTATTGTTGCGGTTATCTTGGTAGTTGTTGTGATTGTGATTGTTGGAGTGGTTATTATTGTTGTGTTCATTGGGATAGTTGTTGTTGTTGGTGTTTCTTCTATCTTCAAACCTTCGTTTGTGATTTATCTGGTTTTTGCACATAATCATGCTTTATTATTCTGATCAATTAATCTCTGGGCTATGTTGATGGCTTCCTCCAAAGTTTGAGGTATCGAGGCAGTAACATTTCCTTCAATGCTTCTAGGTAATCCATTAATGAAGACTTCCATAAGTTTCTCGGCGTTTGGTACCATGTTTGGGCATAAGATGGCTAATTCCTGAAATCTCCTAATATAAGTCTTAAGATAATTTCCTTTCACGGCCAATTTGTAAAATTCGTCTTTCATTTTCTTGACTTCAGTTCGAGGGTAATACTTATTGGTTAAAAAGTCTTTCAATTGGTACAGTGATCCTATTAGTTGTTCTTATTCGATGGGTTGGCGTATGGAATTCCACAGGGACAGGGCATCATCGTTAATGTACCGGTAGCAAATGTAACTCTGTCTTCCTCGGCACACTGCTACGAGGAAACCACCGATTCAGTCACGTTCAAACCAGGTGGATGAGGTCAACTGCTCCTTCCGTACCATTGAAGTAGAAAGGTTGACAGCTAATGAACTCTTTATAGTTTCCTGTTTTTTTTTTTGGTAAAAGGGATGCAATCCCCGGTAAAATATATTACACCAAAAAAACAGTTTAGAACAATGGAATGTGGCTGAAATACCACATTAACCTCAAGCTAAGCTTGAACTACCTTAACACTTAGGACATGCCCCAAGCGATACTCAAAACAAAAATACTGTAACAATAGTTCCTATAGGAAAAAACCATTTTAACCTACAAAGAACAATGAAAGCAGCCCACTGCCACATCTCCAAAACCCATAAGCAGTCCATCACGTATAATGAATGGGCGATCTCACAAGCGACTCCGGCAACTTCCAAAGATGCATTAACATCTGAACATTATGCGTCTTCTTGAACGAGCAAGTCAGCAATTTAAGACGAACATTAGACTTAATAAGCTCAACAATCTGGTCTTGCGTACGTTTCTTTTTCTTGAAAATTCTGAAATTACGCTCTTGCCATATAAAGTAGCAAGCAGCAGCAAAAACGAGCTTACAAATAACAATACGAATGGACTTCATTTTAGCAAAGGGAATAAGAAACTCCACAATGTCATTAAGAGCTGAAGGGAGATTCGGAATACACATATACGGCTTCAACTGATCCCAAATCCATGAAGAAACCCGACATCCAAAAAACAAGTGATCATGCGAATCTGGTTGGACTCATTACGGACAAACCCAGCGAACCCAATTTTGGTTTCTACTAACGTCCCAAGGTCTAAAAGATCCTTGAGTTTTAAGCTTCTTTTAACTATAACAATAAATGAAATCGCGTTTCGAGGGATTTGATGAGGAAAATCCAAACCACGTGATACCTCTTTACCTCAGGAATTCCTTGACGCAAAGCCTCCCACACTCAGCAACCAAGAACTAAACATCAATCATACTCCAATTGGTTAGATAAACACGATTCAAAGCATCCGAAAAGTTAGGGGCTGGAACAGTAGATAATAAAGGGTATTTTACATACAAGATTCGGCACTTCCAAGTTGTTGAACATTGGTAAGCTCGGACTTTGGCATTTAGTGAAAACCCGTCAGAATATATATCAAGTTAGACACCACACTAGATAGAGGGCCTAACGAACTCCAATGGTCATGCCAAGCAAACGTCCTATTTCCATTGCCAATATGCGAACGAAAAATAGGCCTTACCAAATGACGAACCTGTAAAATTTTACGCCAACCCCATGAATGTTGCCATGAAAGGGTGGTGCCCAAAAAAGAAGTCCTTTGAGTTTTTAAGTATGTATCATTTAAACCCAAAGCGACTCTTTTTTTCCCCCCGGAAAAGAATACTCCATATGTGTAAGAGATTAATGCCTTTTTTAAAATATCCAAACGACGAATACAAGGCCACCTTCTTTATTCGGCATACAAACTACTTCCCAAGCAACTCTTTGCCCTTTCCCTTCTTTTATTTTTTTTTTTTTTTTTTTTTTTTTTTTTTTTTTTTTTTTTTTTTGATTCATCTCACCTTGACACCACAAAAAGCCTCGCATAAGTTGCTCTAATTCAAGAATAAGACTAGACGGGAGAATAAACATCGAAGCCCAATAAATATGCATAGAACTAAGCACTGAACGAACAAGCTGGGCTCTTCCCGCAAAAGAGAGAAATTTATTCTTCCAATCACTAATTCTTCTTTTAACCCGCTCCACTAATTCAGCACAATCACGATACACAAACCGGGAAGGAACTAGAGGCACCCCAAGATATTTAACCGGAAGCTTTTCCTCTTCAAAAGGAAGAACAGCAAGTATACCAATCTTGACATAATTTAGGACATTGCAAAAATAAGCCGTACTCTTAGGAAGACTAGGAGTAAGGCCCGAGGCGTTTTTAAATTCATCCAAAGAATCCATGATAACCCGAGCAGAATCAACATCCCCATGAGCAAAAAGAAATAAATCATCAGCAAAGCATAGGTTAATAATGTTTAATTTCGAGCAATACCGATGATAAGTGAAGCTATTAGTAACACGGGCCCTTCTATGTAGCATAAGAGTAAGAACCTCCATTACAAGGGTAAATAAATAAGGAGACAACGGATCCCCTTGACGAAGGCCACGAAGACAACCATTGATACTAATAGAAAAAGATGTCGACGTAACACATTCCATAATCCAACCTATCATACGGTGATGAAAACCAAAGCCAACCAACACCGCACGTAGGAAGTTCCAATCAACCGTATCATAAGCCTTTTGAATATCAACCTTGAAAGCACATCTAGGAACACCTCTATCCAAGTGATAATTATGCATAAGCTCTTGAGTCAAGAGAATATTATCCGATATACGCCTTCCCGGAACAAAAGCCGATTGATTAATGTTAACCAATTCATTTAGAGCACCCTTCATTCGGTTAGAAATAATGCTACTAATGCACTTAAATAACACATTACAACACGAAATAGGGCGATAATCATTAATTCTCATGGGATTATTTACCTTTGGAATTAAGGCAATGATCGTATGATTAAGCTCCTTCAAGAGAACACCATTAGTAAAGAACTCCTTAATCGCTTTAGTCACATCCGTACCAACAATGTTCCAAGCTTCCTTAAAGAAAGCAGCTGAATAACCGTCCGGACCCGGGGCCTTATTATCACCAATCGAGAACATAGCCTTGCGGATCTCCTGATCAGTAACCTCCCGAACCATATGGTTTGCAATATCTTCAGAAAGCGTATTACAAAACAGATTTTCCGTGTCAAAAATCGTAGTAGTTCCTTGTTGGCCAAGAAATTCAGTATAGTGATCAACAAAAGCCATGGGAACCTGCTCACCATCAATAGATAAACCATTAGAATTAGTGATACAATCAATTCGATTTCTAGAAGCTTGACCCTTCACAACTTGATGAAAATAAGCAGTATTCGCGTCCCCTAATTTCAGCCACTCTATCTTCGCCTTCTGAGATAAAAACTTTTCTTCTAACAACAACGCATCCGTATAGGCATGAAGATATGACGCTTCCTCTTCCCGTAGCACGATGTTATTAGGATCAGAATCAAGAGCCGTTTGGGCACGGATGATCATGCCGCAGTTAACAACATTATCATGAAATATTACCTTGAATCATTTTTTTAACTCGAAGAGGGATTCTTTAGAGCTTTTAGACGTTTAACAATCTTAAACATCCAAAAACCACTTACATTCTCCGTCCAGCCATTCAACACAATTTCAGCAAAACGATCATGTTGAACCAAAATATTGTAAAACTTAAACGGGCGAGGTCTTTTTGCAGCCGTCATAGGGATACGGAGCACAGCCGGGGTATGGTCCGAAATTCGATACGGCTGAAGTAGATTTAAGACTACAAAAACCCTATAGAACTCCGAATTAGCCATAATCCTGTCAATCTTTTTCAAAATGCCATCACCGCCCATTGGTTTTTGGTTCCACGTATATCTCAAACCCGTACAATTCACGTCATACACACCAATAGAGTCAACACATTCTTGAAAATCCTTCATACCCCTATCAATATACGAAGTACCTGTAGACTTATCATGAGCATGAAGCGAAACATTAAAGTCACCAAGGATACACCAAGGCCTATCACGAATGTAAGCTTTATGAGTATCCAAATTATTCCATAGAGCACGGCGTTGCATATATTGATTATGAGCATAAATAAACGAACAAAATAAATCCTTCTTGTCATCTTTAAACTGAACACAAGTATGCATCACTTGGTCATCATAAGCTATAACCACAACATTGACAATATCAGGGTTTTTTTTTGGGTAAAGGGGAGGATGTCCCCGGTAAAATATATTAATCCCAAAAAATCATTAAGTACACTGGAATGTGGCTGAAGTACCACATTAACCTCAAGCAAAAAGCTTGAACTTCTAACTAGTCGAATGACATGCCAAACGACTAACTCCTACAAAAACATACCCAATTACACCAATGGGAAAAAACCACTTAAAAGAACAAGAACAAAACATAGGACACAAAACTAAGAAATAACCGAATCCGAAATCTTCCAATGCCTCAAAAGCGCCAAACCATCACGAGAACTTTTAAAACGACATGACAACAGCTTGAGACGAATAGATGAAGAAATGCAATCAACAAGCTGCTCCTTAGACCTCTTCATCTTCTTAAAAAGCCGGTAATTCCGCTCTTGCCATATAAAATACGCAGTAGCAGCCACAACAAGCTTTGCAATGACACTACGGGACGATCTTCTCCTAGCAAATGGAATAATAGCATTAAGAATAGCATCCATTGAAGGCGAAACCTGCTGTAGGACCAGCCCCAACCTTCAAACAACTCCAAACCTGCTTAGAAAACGAACAATCAAAGAAGAGGTGCTCATGAGAATCCGGTTGCAAATCACATAAAGGACAATTTATAGATAAATTGCCCGAGCAGTCCCAACTTCTTAGAGGTTTGTGTTTTCAATTTTTTCTTTATAATCAACCAAAGATTCACCGCATGCCTAGGGATACAATTAGCTAGAAAATAAGAAGAAAACTTAGAGAGAGAAAGTAGAGAGAGAAACAAAGATGGAATGTTAGATTAGAGAGTTGGTGGATTACAAGTGTATGAAAATGTAACCAACACCCTTCACCAAGTGTAGTGAAGGGATATTTATACCCATGCCTTGCTATCTTGGCTTGCATTGTAACCATTGTATAACCGAGATAGGAACTGCACTTTTGTCTTCTAAACTTTTATGCAAGACCTTGCTGTAAAGAAATAGAAGATTTGGTATACTCTAAAAAAGACGTGTGTTGAACTCGTACGAGCATTCTGACGCCTCGTCAACATACTTTTTGCTCAAGAACTCAAATTGGAGAATCATCCCGAGCAACATATCAGGGGAGTTCCTTGTTCTAATTCTATTTCCCATTTTTCTTTAATTGTTTTATCTATACAACGAGGACGTTGTATAATCTAAGTGGGGGATGTATAATTAGAACGCCTACTTGTCCTATATTTTTCAAATAATATGCTATATGCTTAAAATTATGCCAAATTTAAAAAAAAATAGCATAACTTTTGTAAAAATTACTAGTTACATGACCTCGTGCACTATAACCCTTAATACCAAATTATGAGAATTAAGCCTATTTTGTTTCCAAACTTTATTAAAAATTCCACAAAAATTATGAGTGTGCCGGTGATGTAGTGGACTTTAGAACTTGGCTTGTTATATCACTCAAGACCACAATGATGAGTATTATGGACTAAGATGGAGTAACATGTTTAACTAGTAAATTTTTAGGAATACACCCAAAAGCCTATATGTTGTGTAATTAACTAACTACACTAGTTAGTTAAACCCCGTATAACCATTTGCTTACTCTCACTATAAGAGTAAGATCCCCTAGAAAAACCTATTGAGCCATTCCTGTCTTTTCACACCAAATGTCTATTTCGTTACACCTTTACACCTTAGCCTACCCTGTAGATTAAGCCTATTTAATCAAAGTTGCTAGTTGCTTTTGTGTAAAGTTTTGTATTTCCTGTTTCAAAGTGAAATTTTCTATCTTCGGTTAGGTCAGAAAATTGCATAATGCGATGGAAAAATATGTAGCTCGTGTATTTTGCTACTTTCGCGACAATGTATTATGTCCGAAGATGAAGTGTTGAAAGAAAAAATTATCCGGATAAATTATGATGGTGAAGAAGGTGAAATTATACCGAGATTTATGATAAAAATGGAAAAATAGAAAATTGCAGCAAGAAAAAAGAGGAAGAAAGATTGATGGTCGGTTCGTTGAACTTAAACTGATAAACTACCAGGAAGGATCGATTATTCGTTGATATGTGGACAAAAATCAACGATGTATAGTTTTGTAAGAAGTGGCCGAGATCACCACTTTTGTAAAAGTATGTAAAGTTTGGGATGATTAAGAAGTTGACCGTTATGGGAACGCCAACTTAGGTTGTCTTTGTCATTTCTATGATTGAGACGTTTGTGTATATTGTAGGATCGTTTAATTCATAACACGGGTGATGATTCTTGTGATTGGGCTAGTTTCTAGAGAGAGAAACACATGAGAGGTTTTCTAGAGAGAGAAACAAGTGTGTTTAAATGAAAAATGATTATTACTAGCTTGCCTCTTCCAAAGTTGGAAGAGGCTTATATAGTTTTTACAAAATACCGGGTATTAGAACCCGGCTTAAAACCAAAAGACATACGATTAACTATTAAACTACGAACTATTATAAACAATAAATATACGGGGTGACCAAGTCTTTTACTCATATCTAACACCGGGGAAGGTTCATATAGCAAAATGATAGTAAACAGCCACGTCATGCAACCTGAATATATATGTTAAGTCTTAGGAAGATTGTACTTTAGAACTTTGGTTTTAAGAGTTATGAGTTTGATTGGAAAGTTTGGAATTATTGTATCACCGTCCGGGCCATCATAATTTAGAAGTCATTCAATAAACGTTTGAGGAGCTAGGGCACTTTAATATGAAGCTCCCTAGTATTGTGGTACGATATAGCTTCCGGATGACCGGTTTTAAGCGTTTTATTCAATATCTGGAAATGTTAAGCACGACAAGCGTTAATTAAAGTTATGTCTAGTAAGGTTTTGAACATGATTTTATACTTTTTCAAAAGGTTACATTTTAGACCCTTGAGAATGAAAAGTGGCAAAATATACCCTCAGAGTTTGCACTTTTACGAGTTTGGTCCTTCAAGTTTAAAAGATATACCAAGTAAACCTTGTACTTTGAAAAGTGACATAATAGACCCCTATAGTTATAACTTTGATAAAATGACATTTT
The DNA here is from genome assembly GCA_026074375.1 of Tanacetum coccineum. Taxonomy (NCBI): domain Eukaryota; kingdom Viridiplantae; phylum Streptophyta; class Magnoliopsida; order Asterales; family Asteraceae; genus Tanacetum; species Tanacetum coccineum. The sequence continues at coordinate 9,395 of BQNB010048690.1, forward strand.
TAGTCCTTTTAGTTATAAGTTTCCGAAAGTTACGATATATACCCCTTGCATGGATAATATTTACAAAACATGTCCAAATTTCAATAGACATTTATAAGTTATAATAAACTAAAATATGAAGATTTAACGCAACGCAAGTTTAAAATAACGATTCGTTAAGCTAGGAAGCAAAACGGGTCAAATTAGGGTTTCAAAACGTAAACGCACGGGTTTTAAGTTCAAATTCCTTCAATAATCAATAAAGTGGTTATATTAACATTAGTTAAGCATGTCAAAATGGATTATAACAACATTTAGCCATTATAACATTTAGTTTTAAGAAAAACGCGAAATTAGGGTTTCGGGTGTACAGTTTTGGATCAAAATGGAAAATGAGCATGAATTGAGTTATGAAACTTTAACAAGAGTTTATGTATGATCATATGAACATTATAAGGGTGTAGTAGCAGGTATGAAGACGATAGAACCTGGGTTTGAGCTTATAGCTTGAAAACGGGTCGAAATCGGGATTTTTAGCTTTGTACGCCTAGAATAACGACTCCCGGGCTACTTTTCTTGGTTTATTTTGCTTCCTTTCTGATCTTGAGACTTCTTAGGATCTCTTAGAATTCATATTGAGAAAATGATTGCTGCTATGATGGGTTATAGAGGAGGAAGTGGGGGATGAGTTCAAATGAAGAGTTTATGCTTCTATTTATAGTTGAAATGATCTTGGTGGCCAAGGAATGCTATGTGATCTGGTTAGGACATGTAGGAGGTCTAGAGGGTGATGAGGAGGGGCTAGAGGATGTGTTGTTTAAGCTAGAAACTAGCTTTGATGAGTTGTTTATCTCTTTGCATGTCGCGGCTAGGAATGAAGAAACAAGGAACCATGTGATCAATTTTATACAATATATGATGAAGATATTTGATGAGAGGTGCTTGTAAGCAGCTAGGGAGGTAAGGAGCTTGTCATTGAGGTGCTTGGTTGCAAGAAAAACTTTCAAAATGGGTCACTTTGCAAAGGTTATGAGTTTCGGGTACATTAGGGTTCAATTAGGGTTTTCAAGCTTGGATTTCGTGTACATTTGATTTAGAATGATAGGTTACTGATCCTAAGACTTATATTAAGGATTATAATCAAAAGTTGATAGGTGGTTTGGGTTAAAATGGGTAGAAAATGAGTAAACATGTCAAAAGTTACATTTAGTGCACAATTAGGGTTTCTTGGATTCGATTTGCATCTAGCTGAAGTAAATTGATGAAATGATGATGGAATATGATTGAGAATATTGTAAATTAAGTTATTACAACTTATTTGAGTGTTGGTTTGGGTTTACAATGGATAAAAATCAAGAAACGAGTCATGGTTTAGAAACTAGCTCGGTTTTAGGGTTTAGGGTTTTGAATTAGGGTTTTGAGTGCAAAATGATGTATGAAAGCTTATGAATAGAATAATTAGGGTTTACACATTGTATAATGAGTGTAGTAGCTTGTACACAAGTGATGGTGAAGAAATTAGAATGAAAACGGAGGTAAAACGGCTATTTTAGAGATCATGCTTAATGAATTGTACATTGTGCTTTTAAGGACTTGTACTTTGACTTGGAGGGAGTTTATATTTCAAATGAGATGTTATATTACTTGTACATATGCTTTAGTTGCTTGTACATTCACTTTAGATATTAACCCTTCATGGAATTTTGTGTTTAGAGGTATACGATAACGGTTTAAAGCCCGTTTTGATATAACGTTGTGAATGGTACATTATAGGAATAATGTATTTTGTAATAAGGATATGATGATATTGACTTGACATATTATGATGTTTACTTGACATATATGAAGACAGGATGGCCATAGATAGGTTGTGTGAGCTTGTCTACTTTAGTTATGCAAGTTACCTTGCATAATGAGATATTGACAATGCAAGTAATGTAATAAAGCGAAAAATTTCCCCGTACAATTGTGATCATAGTAAAATAGATTGATTTTGCACTTGATGAAAATTCTTAGGTTGTTATAGTTCGATCATTTGGAGGCTGTGTGTCCTAAGAAGCAAGCTATTTATCCAAAGAAATCGAGTGCAACAGAAGACACGGGTAAACAGATTGCTAAAAAGCCTGTGGTTAATATGGGTAAGAAGAATACGAATAAAAAGGTTAGTACTCAATGTTATATTAAAGGATATCGTGTTAACAATCCTAAGACAAAAATTGTTTACCGTGCGGTGGTTAAACCACAAACTGATAATCATGTTAGCAATAACATAGAATAGTCCTCGAATACAACTAAGCCGCCTTCTCCTTCTGATTCTTCAAAAGAGGGTAAGCCGAACTATATTAGTGATGATATTAGTTTTGATGCTGTTAGGAAGTTCGTTAATAAATCGATTGAGGAGGAGTCAATACTGGAATATATTAGGAATGATAATAAGGAGGGTTGTAGTTCGGGGGAAATACAGGATGATAAGGTTTCATCTATAAAACCTAGCTCATCTAGGGAAGTTCTCAATGCAGATTCTGATAGGGATGTAGAGGAAGTATTCCAACCTTATGAAGTTCAATTTGAAGAACATTCAAGCCTATATCAAGAATTTTGTGACCAATTTGACTTCAAACTTAAATGTCGTGGTAGGAAGTAGTTGGTTTTTTTTGATTTCATAAGATCAGCATGTCGTTCTTATGTAGTGGAAAGGAATGTAGCAAATCTAGTTTTGCTTTATTTTTCCCTATGTAATGGGCTGAGATGAGGGACTTCACCCTCATCCTTTGTACTTAAACGCTTTTTTGGTGTAATGCAATTTACCGGGGTATTGATTCCCTTTTACCCAAAAAAATGCTCCTTAAATTCAAGAATATTTTGAACAAAATGATTTGCAAGCTCAGTTACAAGCAAATGACATAGTAATCAGTAAATTAAAGGAAACAATTCATTCTTTGAGAGAAAATGCTAATCCTGATAAAGTGAAAAAGGACATTTATGAGATTGAAACAATAAACATTGAATTGGAGCATAGTGTGGCAAAATTACTATCTGAAAATAAGAAATTACACAAAGAAAAAGAACATTTGAAACAGACTTACAAAGAACTTTACGATTCAATTAAACTGACACATGTTTGAGCAAAAGAACAGTGTGAAGCTTTAATTGTTAATCTAAATTCTAAGTCTATGGAAGATTTGAAAGCTCAAATTCAAGAAAAGGTTTTTGCTAATGCAGCATTAAAAAATGAATTAAGGAAACTTAAAGGAAAGAATGTGATTGACACTGCAGTTTCAAAACCAAATGCTACTACTATTGCTCCAGGAATGTACAAGCTTGATTTAGAACCTTTAGCTCCTAAACTCTTAAAAAATAAGGATGCTCACATAGATTACATTAAATACTCTCAGGATCATGCAGACACTCTTCGGGAAATAGTCGAAAATGCTAGAACATTAAGTCCCCTAGATAGCAATTTAGACTCGGCCTGTAAGTATGTTCAAAGAATTCAGGAAGTGTTCGTCTTCAAGCAACACTCAGAAATAGGTTGATTCATACAAAATACATGACTCTAACAAACCTTTGTTGCATTCTATAGGAGTAATATGTTCTACTAGTGCTAGCGGATCAAAGCCTACAGGTAATACAAAGAACAATAGGATCTCGCATTCATCAAGTAGCAACAAGACCAATAAAGTAAAAGACCAATCTAGGAGCGTTAAGTCTAGAAATAATAAAAAGAATCAGTTGTCGAAACTGAATGTAATGTCTTAAGTCAAGCCAATCTATGTTACATGCGAATTCTAAAACCTTGTTATGTGCGTATCAGTAATGAATGTCTGTTTGATACAAATCATGATAAATGTGTTCTTGATTAAGTTCATGATGTGAATGTGTTGTCTAAATCTATATCTGCTAAACGTAAATATAAGAAGAAAATATGGAAACCTACGGGTAAAGTGTACATTGAAATTGGTTATAAATGGAAACCTATAGGATGTACTTTCACTATAGTCAGAAATAAGTTCCATTTAACTAGGTTCACCTCCACTAAAGTAGTGCCTCTTAAGGAAACCATGATCAAATCGGTTCTTACACCAACTCAAGGAATTAAGGTAGTAGGAGACCCAAAGCAACAACATCTGTAGGTTCGAGTAGCAAATCAAAGATTATAGAACCTAGGATTTCTAACCAATCAAAACCCAATCAATCTGGAGAATATATTGTGTCTAATGTTCCATCTTCTTCTCTTATCAATTGCAGGTTGTCCAAATTTTTCTGTGGTATTTGGACTCCGGATGCTCTAAGCATATGACCAGAAATCGCTCTCAGCTCACTAATTTCATCAATAAATTTCTTGGTACCGTCAAGTTTGGTAACGATAAGATTGCTAAGATAATGGGTACGGTAATTATTAGATCGGGAATGTTACCATTTCTAGGGTTTACCATGTTGAGGGACTCGAACATAATCTATTCTCTGTTGGTCAATTTTGTGACTCGAATCTTGAAGTAGCTTTTCGCGAACACACATGTTTTGTTCGTAATCTTGAAGGTGTTGACCTACTCTCGGGATTTCGGGGTACTAATTTGTATACATCTTCCATTGGCGATATGATGATGTCTTCTCCTATTTGTCTCTTGTCAAAGGCTTCTAAGACTAAGTCTTGGTTATGGCATCGACGTTTGTCTCACTTGAACTTTGGCACCATTAATCAACTGGCTAAATAAGGTCTAGTTAGAGGTCTCCCTAAACTAAAATTTGAAAAGGACCACTTGTGTTCTACATGTTTGTTGGGAAAAAGAAAGAAACACTCTCACAAACCATAATCTGAAGACACCAACCAAGAGAAACTTTATCTGTTGTGGTAGATGACATCCTAAAGATCTTCCTGATCCGTTTGGTGTCGAGCTTGGATTTTCTTAATGATTCGTTCAAGATTGGAAATTCTGTAGTGAGCAAAAGCAACTTTTCATTTTTGCCCTAATTTCTTCCTTTGAAGTTTGATAATCTGAGAACGGACTCTCTCAAGTTCGATTTTTAGTTCGTTACTATTCCTTTGTGTGATCATTCTATTAATACGTCCTTCTTCCATTTTCTCAATACGGTGAAAAGAGAGTTCTTCTAAGTAATTCAAAATTGCTTCGACTGTCCTCGTGAAGTTTCAAATACATATTAGTTGAATCATTTCCCTTATTCTCATATATTTGAGGTGGGGTAGGAGATTATGAGGAAGAACGGTGATACTAAATTACGGGTTTTGATTTCCGAGATGGATTTAATAACGTAGTTTGAGGAAGAAGATGGGAATTCATATTCGTTTCTTAGGAGGTAATAGTTCTCCAGGAACCCAAGATTATCGAGGATCAAATAGTACATGTGGGGTAATTCGGAGGATGGAGTCAAAATAGCTGGTGGAGTAATAGGATCTGGTGATGAAATAGGTAATTCCTTAGCATAAAATGCTTGTACGTCCTTCAAACAAGGATTATTGTAGAAAGGTGAGAATACTGGTTGGATCATATTATCTTTAGAGTTTTCTGAAGAGTTAAAAGAACTGCTTTCCGATGAAGCTGGGAAGTAAATAGGTGTGGACCGAAGTATTGTTAAGATTTTCATAGAAGAAAAAGTGCATCCTCCCAATATCGGAAGTAGAGGGTTGGTGAAAGACACATTGCTGATAAACAAAAAACCCAGTTTGTAAAAATAACATAAGTTAGTTTATTAATAGTATATTGATTGTTATTTAATACTTGTTCCGGAATGTAGTGGCACGGATAACTTTGATGGCTGAAAAAGAAATGTGGTTATAGTTAAGGTTTTGACCTTGTTCTCTATAACCATGGCGCTGATAGCAATCTATAACACCCCCATTTTTACAAATTTAGACAGCGGTAGCTAATTGAGGTATTACCTTCAGGGGTTACCAACAATCATAATCACAGAAAAACGACTCAATAAGAGACGTTTTTAGAAATTTCGTTTTCATTCCATTATTACTCAGGTTTTTACATAAATGCCAGGTCCCACAATCTAAGATCTAAAGTGTGAATGATAACAAGTTCTGCCTTCTTCAAGTCATGTACCCGTGCCGTAAGTTGCTTAATTACTTGAGATAAACATGCTAAAAACTTTTTAGTGCTAAGCGTGTCAAATACGTGCCTCGAAGAGTGTTTCCTTGATGGTGATCTAGTAAGTCCTTTTACTATTTTATTGTTTTATTTAATTATCGTTTATAGTGGTTGTCTTCTGCTTCTACCCTATTTTGTTTGTTTAATTTTTGGTCATTTATTTTCTGTTAATTATTTATTGATTATAATCTGATTTTATCTTAATAAAAGTGTACATATTTCCCTACATTAATACCATCAAAATTTGCTTATCTTTTTTATTTCTACTTTTATCCTTTTTTTTAAAGATTTTTTTTACCTTTTCTATTAGTACAAAGTGTGCAACCAATCATCTCTCTTGTTACATGTAACACCCCCATTTTTACATATAGCAGCGGAAGCTAATCTGGGGTATTACTTCATGGATACAACAATCATAATCATAGAAAATGACTTAAAAGAGACGTTTTTGGAAAATTTAGTTATCATTCATTATAATCAGAGTTTTTACAAAATGCAGGTCCCACAATCTAAAATATAAAGTGTGAATGATAACTGTTCAGCCATCTTCAGATCCAAGCCACTCCGTGCCGCAAGTTGCTCAATTACCTGAGATAAACATGCTAAAAAGTCAACACAATGGTTGAGTGAAATTCATAGGTTTGATAAACAGTTTGAATACAAGTCATAGTGTAATAATTGTATAAACACAATTATTATAGAAAATGGTATTGTTATTATACACCCGTTATTAGTAATGATTGCAACGAATACAATCATCATAGTAACAGTGTATTATTGCGTTATTGTCTTGTTTGGTCTGTTTGGTCTGATTGATCTGATTGGTCTGATTGATCTGATTGGTCTGATTGATCTGATTGGTCATGTTCCTTGCCTAACCTCATGGCACCAACACATTATCATCCAAAGTCAATTTAATGACTTGAAGAGCTCATAATATCAACATATTAACATCCCAAAGTCAATTTAACGACTTGAAGTCAATTTAATGACTTGTAGGATTTATAATATTAACACATTAATATCCAAAGTCAATTTAACGACTTGAAGTCAAATTTAACGACTTGTAGGATAGATAACTTAGACAGCAATTGTAATGATATGTCAGGATAACATGTAATTTGGAAAACACTTGTATTCATAATTTATAGCAGGTATCCCCCTCACTGGTTTATGAAAAGATTGAAATGTGAGGCTATGAATTCACCAAGTCTTTGAAAGTTAATCACATTGTTATAAGATAAACGAGTATGTAAAAGAGTTTGTAACAAGCATGTATCCCCCTCGCGGGTTTATAAAACATGTAAAATAAGTAAAGGCAAGGTTATGAACTTCACTTGATAGGTAGATGCAATAAATATTTTAGAATGAAAGTTGACGACCTTATCACAATCTTAACTGGGGAAGGTTGATATAGCAAAATGATAGTAAACAGCCACGTTAAGCAACTTGAGTAAATATGTCAAGTCTTAGGAAGATTGTACTTTAGAACTTTGGTTTAATAATTTAATGAGTTTGATTGGAGAGTTTGGAATTATTGTATCACCGTTCGGGCCATCATAACTCAGAAGTTACTCAGTAAACGTTTGAGGAGCTAGGGTACTTTAAATCGTAAACCTAACAACTCAGTCAGAACGTAATACCAAGATGAAACCCCTTAATATGAAGCTCCCTAGTATTGTGATACGATATAGCTTTCGGATGATCGGTTTTAAGCGTTTTATTCAATATCTGGAAATGTTAAGCACGACAAGCGTTAATTAAAGTTATGTCTGGTAAGGTTTTGAACATGATTTTATACTTTTTTAAAATGTTACATTTTAGACCCTTGAGAATGAAAAGTAACAAAATATACCCTTGGAGTTTACACTTTTACGAGTTTGGTCCTTCAAGTTTAAAAGATATACAAAGTAAACCTTGCACTTTAAAAAGTGACATAATAGACCCCTGTAGTTATAACTTTGATAAAATGACATTTGTAGTCCCTTTAGTTATAAGTTTCTGAAAGTTACGATATATACCCCTTGCATGGATTATAATTACAAAACATGTTCAAATTGCCATGCAAGCTTATTTTAACATTTCCAAAGATATTTATAGGTTATAATAAACTAAAATATGAAGGTTTAACACAATGAAAGTTTAAAATAACGAATGGTTAAGCTAGGAAGCAAAACGGGTCGAATTAGGGTTTTAAAACGTAAACGCGCGGGTTTTAAGTTCAAATTCCTTAAATAATCAATAAAGTAGTTATTTTAACATTAGTTAAGTATGGTAGGATAGATTATAACAACATTTAACCATTATAACATTTAGTTTTAAGAAAAACACAAAATTAAGGTTTCGGGCGTACGGTTTTGGATCAAAATGGAAAATGAGCATGAATTGGGTTATAAAACTTTAACAAGAGTTTAAGTATGATCATATGAACATTATAAGGGTTTAGGAGCAGGTATTAAGATGATAGAACCTGGGTTTGAGCATATAGCTTGGAAAAGGGTCGAAATCGGGACTTTTAGCTTCGTACGCCTAGAATAACGACTCCCGGGCTTCTTTTCTTGGTTTCTTTTGCTTCACTTCTGTTCTTGAGACTTCTTAGGACCTCTTAGGATCTTATTAGAGCAAAGTATTGCTGCTATTAAGGGTTATAGAGGAGGAAGTGGGGGATGAGTTCAAATGAAGAGTTTATGCCCCTATTTATAGTATTTCGAACCTTAGAGGCCAAGGGACACTTTGTGACCAGGTTAGGACATGTATGAGGTCTAGAGGGTGATGAGGAGAGGCTATGTGATGAGTTTCATAAGCTAGAAACTAGCTTTGATGTGTTGTTCTCCTCTTGTGATGCCGCGGCTAAGAAAGGAAGACAAAGGGGTGATGTGGCCAATTTTTGTACCAAGAACATGTGAGATATTTTTTATAGAAGGTGGGTAAGCTACTTAGGAAGGTGAGGGGTTTGTGATGGTGGTGCTTGTTTGCAAAAAGATTAGTTAAAATGGGTCAAAATGAAAGAAACTAGGTTTCGGGTTCATTAGGGCTTATTTAGGGTTTTCAAGCTTGTAATTCATGTACATTTGATCAATAATGATGGATTAATGTTTGTAAGGATTGTATTAAGGATTAATAACAAGAATTGATAGGTGGTTCGGGTTTAAAATGGGCGAAAACGAGTAAACGGGTCCAAAGTTCCAATTAGGGCACAATTAGGGTTTCTTGGATTCAATTTGCATATAGTTGAAGTAAAATGATGAAATGATGATTGTATATGATTGAGAATGTTGTAAATTAAGTTATTACAACTTATTTGAGTATTGGTTTAGGTTTACAATGGATAAAAACGAAGAAACGGGTCATAGTGTAGTATTTAGCTCGGGTTAGGGTTTCTGAGTTTTGAATTAGGGTTTTAAGAGTAAAAATGTGTATGAAAGTTTATGAATAGAATAATTAGGGTTTACACATTGTATATTGAGTGTAGTAGCTTGTACACAAGTGATGGTGAAGAAATTAGAATGAAAACGGAGGTAAAACGGCTATTTTAGAGATCATGCTTAATGACTTGTACATTGAGCTTTTAGAGACTTGTACTTTGACTTGAAGAGATTTTATATTTCAAATGAGATGTTATATTGCTTGTACATATGCTTTAGTAGCTTGTGTATTCACTTTAGATATTAAGCCTTCATGGAATTTAGGGTTTAGAGGTATATGATAACGGTTTAAAGCCCGTTTTGATATAACGTTGCGAATGGTACATTATAGGAATAATGTACTTTGTAATAAGGATATGATGATATTGATTTGACTTTTGTATGTTTGCTTGACCTATATGAAGACAGGTGGCCATAGTAGGTTATTGAGCTTGTAACTTAAGTTATGCAAGTTACCTTGCATAATGAGATTTTGTGAAATTCAAGAAATGTAATAAAGCAAAACATTCCCGTCCCTAGTTATCATAGTAAAAATCGATAGAAAATCCATTCATGCACTAACATTTTTATAAATATAACCACCCTTATATAACTTCTACAAATCATATTAAGCATTAGTATATCACGCATACTTACATTCTTTATTTTTCAACACCCCCCCCCCCCCCCCCCCCCCCCCCCCTTTGGAACACCCCCCCCCCCCCCCCCCCCCCCCCCCCCCCCCCCCCCCCCCCGTTCCTCCCCCCCCCCCCCCCCCGGGGGTGTGTTGTGTGGTACTAGACATGAATTTGATTTTTATGTTAGGCTAATCAAGGTCACAAGTCTACGTGTGTGATGCATTTATAATTATGTTGTGCACCATAATTATAATTACCTCCTTTCATACGTCTACTTATTTTTAAGACCACACCTTTTGATGACAGCCCATAGAATTCTTCAGATCTGAATTGAAACCTGGGTGGATGAAATACTTCAATTTACTGAACCTGTGGGTTATGGGCCTACCATGCTTCTGCTGCGCTACTCTGATCGCAAAGAATCGTTATTCATTAACCTTTAAAAGTTAACATTGAATAAGAATGCTATCACAAGTCTTTGTCAAAATTTTCATACCTAGTGGTATTGAAATCATTTGACATTGTATAGATTCTTATGTGTTTCCTTGTTATTACGTTGTGGAATATAACAGAGAATTTTAGAATACGGAGATCATGGAATGAGTGATGTCAAGGAATGATTGTAAGAGAGTTGCTAATCACGTGAGATACAGATTTTGAAATGAACAGATGATGAAGGTAATAATGACAATGATTAAGTGAAGAAAAGGAATTATTTGTACAAACGGATTGAAAGAAATTTGTTTGTACGTATGCTATATACTTAAGCCTACTTATTTATAATTTATCACTTACAAAAAGAAGCATCCAAATCCTTGTAACTGAGAATTTATAAATTCATAGTTCAGAGATTTATAATTTCCTTATTCAAATGAAGAAGTGACCTAATTCATTTCAATAAGATGATCATAAATCGTCTTACCTAAGCAAAAAAAACACGATATGGTAATGTGTAGAAAATGATATGATCATGAATGGTTAGATAATATTGAGATGTTGATTGTACTGACGCCTATATAATCGAGGATGAAATTTTATGTTGCAAAGGTATGAGGGGAGTATTCAGAGTTTGAACATAATAGAATCAATGAAATTGACAAATAATGTCGAGTTTTGATATCATCAGATAACAAGATGTAACGGAATCATCACTTTATTATTTCATGGATAGCTTTACATATGAAACTCTAAAAAGAGTTGATACTTATGCTAGTATCCTGTAGTAAAAATTCTAGATAGAAGTAACAAAATTGTCAAGGAATATAGCTTGATGATTGGGGTTTTCAGATTGATGAAGATTTTGAAGAAAACTTGAATATCCCTCGAGAGTTGTTTCGAGGGTGGAATTCTAAAGTGAACAAAGCAAGGCTCATCTCTAAGAATTATGCTTTACTGTGGCCAATTATTTGCTTTTGACCGCCTGATTTACATATGTTCTTTCTTTCCACACTCATTACAAAATTCCAGTACTGTTTTGTAGATGTTTCTAGTGGTGGTCTTTTGTTTTTGCAGTACTTGGTTGGTGGCCTATCTTGTTGCAAACCTAACACTTGACCAAAAAAACCAAAAAAAAACCCCCCCCCCCCAAACACCAAAACACCCCCCCCCCCCCCCCCCCCAAAACACACCCCCAATGAAAGGTTCCGCGTGTGATGTAGTCTACATATTTTACACAAGGGAAGGTTTCCAGTATACCCATTGGTAGCAGCATAAGTCTTGAAGGCTTCTTGTCTTTTATGCTGTTGTTGGTGGTAATCATTGATATGGTTGTTATTGTTGCGGTTATCTTGGTAGTTGTTGTAATTGTGATTGTTGGAGTGGTTATTATTGTTGTGTTCATTGGGATAGTTGTTATTGTTGGTGTTTCTTCTATCTTTAAACCGTCATTTGTGATTATTGGTTTCTTGTACAGAATCACGCTTTATTATCTGATCCATTAATCTCTAGGCTATGTTGATGGCTTCCTCCAAAGTTTGTGGCTTCGAGGCAGTAACATTTCCTTCAATACTTCTGGGTAATCCACTAATGAAGACTTCCAATAGTTTCTCGGCGTTTGGTACCATGTTTGGGCATAAGACGGCTAATTCCTAAAATCTCCTAATATAAGTCTTAAGATCATTTCCTTTCACGGCCATGTTGTAAAATTCGTCTTCCATTTTCTTGACTTTAGTTCGAGGGTAGTACTTATTGGTTAAGAGCCTTTTCAATTCGGTCTAAGTGATCCTATTGTCTTGTTCTATTCCGATGGGTTGGGCGTATGAATTCCACCAGGACAAGGCATCATCGGTTAAAGTACCGGTAGTAAATGTCACTATGTCTTCCTCGGCACACTTGCTACGAGAAAACACCGATTCAGTACGTTCAAACCAGCGGATGAGGTCAACAGCTCCTTACGTACCATTGAAGTAGAAAGGTTGACAACTAATGAACTCTTTATAGTTTCCCGTCTTTGCTACAGGAGTTCCAGTAGGTCCGGTGTTCCTATTGGGATTACTAGCACTTGCCATTGATGCAGCTTATGCTTTTAGAGCTGAGGAAATGCCATCATTAATTAGTTGTTGGATGGCAGCTAAAGTTATGGCTAGTGTTTCAGATGTTGACGTCCTTTTAGGAGACATTCTATCAACAGAGGATAACACGTTGTAAGAATGATATTACAAGTTTTGAAAAGTAATAAAAGAGAATGTGATGCTTAAAATGCTTAAAGGGAAATGCTTATTTTTGAATTTTTAAGCACTTAGAGGTTATGATAAAGACGGAGATAATGATGCAAATGGTGTAAATAATGATGAAAGAGAGATAAGTTGGAAACAATAAGGTATGAAACGAGATAAACAATAAGATACGAAACGGGATTGCCTTTATAAATAACTTGCCTTTTTACTGTACATAATCAAGATTTGACAAGCGTTTTTATTTATACCACACATCCCGTGGCTAGGATAAAGCTATAACTAGTCTAAGAGTTTGTTGATTTCGAACCAGTAGATGACATCCTAAAGATCTTCCTGATCCGTTTGGTGTCGAGCTTGGATTTTCTCAATGATTCGTTCAAGATCGGAAATTTTGTAGTGAGCAAAAGCAATCTTATATTTTTGCCCTAATTTCTTCCTTTGAAGTTTGATAATCTGAGAACGGACTCTCTCATGTTCGAATTTTTTAGTTCGTTCTATTCCTTTGTGTGATCACTCTATTAATTACGTACTTTTCCATTTTTCAATAGGTGAAAAAGAGAGTTCTTCTAAGTAATTCAAAATATCTTTGACTTGTTCCTCGTAATGTTTCAAATATATCTTAATTGAGCATTTTCCTGTTTCAAATATCTAAGGTAGGGTAGGAGTATAAACTGAGAGAGATGGTGATATCAAATCACAGGTTTGATTCCGAGATGAATTAGATAACGTAGTTGAGGAAGAAGATGGGGAATAGATTCGTTTCTTAGGTAGTAATAGTTTTTCAGGAACAAAGAAATATCGAGGATCAAATAGTAATGATGGTGGAAATACCAGAGATGGAGTCAAAATTAGCTGGATGGGATAATAGGATCTGGTGATGAAATAGGTAATTCCTTAGCATAAAATGCTTGTACGTCCTTCAAACAAGGATTATTGTAGAAAGGTGAGAATACTGGTTGGATCATATTATCTTTAGAGTTTTCCAAAGAGTTAAAAGAACTGCTTTTCGATGAAGCTGGGAAGTAATCCGGTGAGACCGAAAAGTATGGTAGAATATTATAGAGGAAAAAAGCATCTTCAATGTCGGAAGTAGAGCGATGGGAGAAGAATTGTTCTGTTAAAACCCAATTAGTAATAACCATAGTTTATTTATGTAATAGTATAATAGATATGTATTTTTCAATACTGATCCAGAATGTAAGTGACCGGAGGACTTTGTGGCTGAAAAGAATGTGGTTATAGTATTAAGGTTTTGACATTTTTCTCTATTAACCATGGCGTGATACCAAACTGTAAACACCCCTATTTTTCAATATAGCAGCGAAGCTAATCGGGGTAATACTTCATGGAAACAACAATATATCATAGAAACGACCCAAAAGAAGATGTTGTTCAAAAGATACGTTATCCTTCATTTAAAAATCAGAGTTTTACACTGGCGGTCCTAAAATCCTAGTTACATACAATGTGACATGATAACAATTTTAGCCTTCTTCGAGTCCATGCCACCGAAGATATCAATAATTCAAATTAGGTTTTAAAAATGTATGTGGCGCGGGTTTAAGTTCAAATTCCTTCAATAATCAATAAAGTAGTTATTTTAATATTAGTTAAGTATGCTAGGATAGATTATAACAACATTTAACCATTATAACATTTAGTTTTAAGAAAAACATAAAATTAGGGGTTTCAGAGAAGGGTTTTGGATCATGGAAATGAGCATGAATTGAGTTATGAAACTTTAACAAGAGTTTATTTATGATAATATGAACATCATAAGGGTGTAGTAGCAGGTATGAAGACGATAGAACCTGGGTTTGAGCTTATAGCTTGGAAACGGGTCGAAATCGGGACTTTTAGCTTCGTACGCCTAGAATAACGACTCCCGGGCTTCTTTTCTTGGTTTCTTTTGCTTCACTTCTATTCTTGAGACTTCTTAGGACCTCTTAGGATCTTCTTAGAGCAAAGTATTGCTGCTATTAAGGGTTATAGAGGAGGAAGTGGGGGATGAGTTCAAATGAAGAGTTTATGCCCCTATTTATAGTATTTCGACCCTTAGAGGCCAAGGGACACTTTGTGACCAGGTTAGGACATGTATGAGGTCTAGAGGGTGATGAGGAGAGGCTATGTGATGAGTTGCATAAGCTAGAAACTAGCTTTGATGTGTTGTTCTTCTCTTGTGATGCCGCGGCTAAGAAAGGAAGACAAAGGGGTGATGTGGCCAATTTTTGTACCAAGAACATGTGAGATATTTGTTATAGCAGGTGGGTAAGCTGCTTAGGAAGGTGTGGTGCTTGTCATTGAGGTGCTAAAGTGCAAAGGGAAAGCTTAAAATGGGTCAAATTGCAAGAAAGGTGTCTTTAGGGTTTTTAAGCTTCTAATTCGCATGTACTTGATCAAGGATGATAGATAATTGTTTACAAGACTCATATTATGAGTTTAGATCATAGTTGGGTTAATGGTTTGTGATTGAAATGGGTAAAAATGAGTAAACGGGTTGAATGATCCATTTAGGGTTTAATTAGGTTCATTAGGGTTTTCTTGGCTTTGATTCTTGTGTAATTGAAATGGAATGATGAAATAATGATTGAATACATTTGATAATGTTGTAATATAAGTTATTACAACTTATTTGAGTGTTGTTCTGGGTTTAGAATGGGTAAAATCAAGAAACGAGTCATGGTTTAGAAACTAGTTTGGTTTTAGGGTTTAGGGTTTTGAATTAGGGTTTTGAGTGTAAAAATATGTATGAAAGCTTATGAATAGAATAATTAGGGTTTAAACATTGTACATTGAGTGTATTAGCTTGTACAAAAGTGGTGGTGAAGAATCTAGAATGAAAACGGAGGTAAAATAGCTTTTTTGGAGATCATGCTTAATGACTTGTACATTGTGCTTTTAAAGACTTGTATCTTGTCTTGGAGTGAGTTTATATTTCAAATGAGATGTTATATTACTTATACATATGCTTTAGTAGTTGTACATTCACTTTAGATATTAACCCTTCATGGAATTTAGGGTTTAGAGGTATACGATAACGGTTTAAAGCCCGTTTTGATATAACGTTACGAATGGTACATTATAGGAATAATGTACTTTGTAATAAGGATATGATGATATTGACTTGACATATTGTGATGTTTGCTTGACATATATGAAGACAGGATGGCCATAGATAGGTTGTGTGAGCTTGTCTACTTTAGTTATGCAAGTTACCTTGCATAATGAGATATTGACAATGCAAGTAATGTAATAAAGCGAAAAATTTCACCTTATAATTGTGACAATAGTAAAATAGGTTTTGCATTTGATGAAAATTCTTGGGTTGTTATAGTCTCCACCCCTTACAGAAATCTCATCCAGAGATTTAGTTGAAAGTTGTAGTGAATATAAGTAGGTACTGGCATGAATTTGATTTTTATGTTAGGCTAATCAAGGTCACAAGTCTACGTGTGTGATGCATTTATAATTATGTTGCACACCATAATTATAATTACCTCCTTTCACACGTCTACTTATTTTCAAGACCACACCTTTTGATGACAGCCAATAGAATTTCTCCAGATCCTGATAGAACCTGGGTGGATGAAATACTTTGATTTACTGAACCTGTGGGTTATGGGCCTACCATGCTTCTGCTGCGCTACTCTGATCGCAAAGAATCGTTATTCATTAACCTTTAAAAGTTAACATTGAATAAGAATGCTATCACAAGTCTTTGTCAAAATTTTCATACCTAGTGGTATTGAAATCATTTGACATTGTATAGATTCTTGTGTGTTTCCTTGTTATTATGTTGCAGAATATAACAGAAAATTTTAGAATACGGAGATCATGGAATGAGTGATGTCAAAGAATGATTATGAATTTGTAAGAGAGTTGCTAATCACGTGAGATACAGATTTTGAAATGAACAGATGATAAAGGTAATAATGATAATGATTTAGGAATTGTTTGTACAAACGGATTGAAAGAAACTTGTTTGTACGTATGTTATATACTTAAGCCTACTTATTTATAATTTGTCACTTACAAAAAGAAGCGTTCAACTCCTTGTAACTGAGAATTTATAAATTCATAGTTCGGAGATTTATAATTTCCTTATTCAAATGAAGAAGTGACCTAATTCATTTCAATAAGATGATCATAAATCGTCTTACCTAAGCATAAAAACATGATATGGTAATGTGTAGAAAATGATATGATCATGAATGGTTAGATAATATTGAGATGTTGATTGTACTGACGCCCATATAATCGAGGATGATAATTTATGTTTCAAAGGTATGAGGAGAGTATTCAGAGTTGAACATGATAGAATTGACGAGTTTTGATACCACCAGATAACAAGATGTAACGGAATTATCACTTTATTACTTTATTATTTCATGGATAGCTTTACATATGAAACTCTAAAAGAGTTGATACTTATGCTAGTATCCTGTAGTAAAAATTCTAGATAGAAGTAACAAAATTGTCAAGGAATATAGCTTGATGATTGGGGTTTTCAGATTGATGAAGATTTTGAAGAAAACTTGAATATCCCTCGAGAGTTGTTTCGAGGGTGGAATTCTAAAGTGAACAAAGCAAGGCTCATCTCTAAGAATTATGCTTTACTGTGGCCAATTATTTGCTTTTGACCGCCTGATTTACATATGTTCTTTCTTTCCACACTCATTACAAAATTCCAGTACTGTTTTGTAGATGTTTCTAGTGGTGGTCTTTTGTTTTTGCAGTACTTGGTTGGTGGCCTATCTTGTTGCAAACCTAACACTTGACCAAAAAAACCAAAAAAAAACCCCCCCCCCCCAAACACCAAAACACCCCCCCCCCCCCCCCCCCCAAAACACACCCCCAATGAAAGGTTCCGCGTGTGATGTAGTCTACATATTTTACACAAGGGAAGGTTTCCAGTATACCCATTGGTAGCAGCATAAGTCTTGAAGGCTTCTTGTCTTTTATGCTGTTGTTGGTGGTAATCATTGATATGGTTGTTATTGTTGCGGTTATCTTGGTAGTTGTTGTAATTGTGATTGTTGGAGTGGTTATTATTGTTGTGTTCATTGGGATAGTTGTTATTGTTGGTGTTTATTCTATCTTTAAACCGTCATTTGTGATTATTGGTTTCTTGTACAGAATCACGCTTTATTATCTGATCCATTAATCTCTAGGCTATGTCTTCGAGGCAGTAACATTTCCTTCAATACTTCTGGGTAATCCACTAATGAAGACTTCCAATAGTTTCTCACGTTTGTTTTTAGTACCATGTTTGGGCATAAGACGGTAATTCTAAAAATCTCTAATATAGTATTAAGATCATTTCCTTTCACGGCCATGTTGTAAAATTCGTCTTCCATTTTCTTGACTTTAGTTCGAGGGTAGTACTTATTGGTTAAGAGCCTTTTCAATTCGGTCTAAGTGATCCTATTGGCTTGTTCTATTCCGATGGGTTGGGCGTATGAATTCCACCAGGACAAGGCATCATCGGGTTAAGTACGGTTGTTAAAATGTCACTATGTCTTCCTCGCCACACTGCTTACGAGAAAACACCGATTCAGTCCGCTCAAACCAGTGGATGAGGTCAACTGCTCCTTCCGTACCATTGAAGTAGAAAGGTTGACAACTAATGAACTCTTTATAGTTTCCCATTTTTGCTACAGGAGTTCCAGTAGGTTCGGTGTTCCTATTGGGATTACTAGCACTTGCCATTGATGCAACTTGTGCTTTCAGAGTTGAGGAAATGCCATCATTAATTAGTTGCTGGATGGCAGCTAAAGTTATGGCTAGTGTTTCAGATGTTGACGTCCTTTTGGGAGACATTCTATCAACAGAGGATAACACGTAGTAAGAATGATGTCATAAGTTTTGAAAAGTAATAAAAGAGAATGTGATGCTTAAAATGCTTAAAGGGAAATGCTTATTTTTGAATTTTTAAGCACATAGAGGTTATGATAAAGACGGAGATAATGATGCAAATGGTGTAAATAATGATGAAAGAGAGATAAGTTGGAAACAATAAGGTATGAAACGAGATAAACAATAAGATACGAAACGGGATTGCCTTTATAAATAACTTGCCTTTTTACTGTACATAATCAAGATTTGACAAGCGTTTTTATTTATACCACACATCCCGTGGCTAGGATAAAGCTATAACTAGTCTAAGAGTTTGTTGATTTCGAACCAGTTGATGACATCCTAAAGATCTTCCTGATCCGTTTGGTGTCGAGCTTGGATTTTCTCAATTATTCGTTCAAGATCGGAAATTTTGTAGTAAGCAAAAGCAATCTTATATTTTTTCCCTAATTTCTTCCTTTGAAGTTTGATAATCTGAGAACGGACTCTCTCATGTTCGATTTTTAGTTCGTTACTATTCCTTTGTGTGATCATTCTATTAATACGTCCTTCTTCCATTTTCTCAATACGGTGAAAAGAGAGTTCTTCTAAGTAATTCAAAATATCTTCGACTTGTTCCTCGTGATGTTTCAAATACATCTTAATTGAGCATTTTCCTGTTTCAAATATCTGAGGTGGGGTAGGAGTATAAACTAAGAGAGATGGTGATATCAAATCACAGGTTTGATTCCGAGATGAATTAGATAACGTAGTTGAGGAAGAAGATGGGGAACAGATTCGTTTCTTAGGTGGTAATAGTTCTTCAGGAATAAAGAAATATCGAGGATCAAATAGTAATGATGGTGGTAATACCAGAGATGGAGTCAAAATAGCTGGTGGAGTAATAGGATCTGGTGATGAAATAGGTAATTCCTTAGCATAAAATGCTTGTACGTCCTTCAAACAAGGATTATTGTAGAAAGATGAGAATACTGGTGGGATTATATTATCTGTAGAGTTTTCCGAAGAGTTAAAAGAACTGCTTCCTGATGAAGCTGGGAAATAATCCGATGAGACCGAAGTATAGTTAAGAATATTCATAGAGGAAAAAGCATCCTCAATATCGGAAGTAGAGCGATTGGGAGAAGACATTGTTCTGATAACAACCCAATTTGTAAATAACATAAGTTATTTATGTAATAGTATAATAGATATGTATTTTTACATACTGATCCAGAATGTAGTGGCACGGAGGACTTTGATGGCTGAAAAAGAAATGTGGTTATAGTTAAGGTTTTGACCTTGTTCTCTATAACCATGGCGCTGATACCAATCTGTAACACCCCCATTTTTACAATATAGCAGCGGAAGCTAATCTGGGGTATTACTTCATGGAAACAACAATCATAATCATAGAAAACGACCCAAAAGAGACGTTTGTTCAAAAGATACGTTATCATTCATTTAAAATCAGAGTTTTACAATGGCAGGTCCTAAAATCTAGTTACATACAATGTGAATGATAACAAGTTTTAGCCATCTTCGAGTCCATGCCACTCGAAGATAATCAATAAAGTTCAAATTAGGGTTTTAAAATGTAAGTGCGCGGGTTTTAAGTTCAAATTCCTTCAATAATCAATAAAGTAGTTATTTTAATATTAGTTAAGTATGCTAGGATAGATTATAACAACATTTAACCATTATAACATTTAGTTTTAAGAAAAACACAAAATTAGGGTTTCAAGAGTACGGTTTTGGATCAAAATGGAAAAGGAGCATGAATTGGGTTATGAAACTTTAACAAGAGTTTATGTATGATCATATGAACATTATAAGGGTGTAGGAGCAGGTTTGAATACGATAGAACCTGGGTTTGAGCTTATAGCTTGGAAACGGGTCGAAATCGAGACTTTTAGCTTCGTACGCCTAGAATAATGACTCCCGGGCTTCTTTTCTTGGTTTCTTTTGCTTCACTTCTATTTTTGAGACTTCTTAGGACCTCTTAGGATCTTATTAGAGCAAAGTATTGCTGCTATTAAGGGTTATAGAGGAGGAAGTGGGGGATGAGTTCAAATGAAGAGTTTATGCCTCTATTTATAGTATTTCGACCCTTAGAGGCCAAGGGACACTTTGTGACCAGGTTAGGACATGTATGAGGTCTAGAGGGTGATGAGGAGAGGCTATGTGATGAGTTTCATAAGCTAGAAACTAGCTTTGATGTGTTGTTCTTCTCTTGTGATGTCGCGGCTAAGAAAGGAAGACAAAGGGGTGATGTGGCCAATTTTTGTACCAAGAACATGTGAGATATTTGTTATATCAGGTGGGTAAGATACTTAGGAAGGTGTGGTGCTTGTCATTGAGGTGCTAAAGTGCAAAGGGAAAGCTTAAAATGGGTCAAATTACAAGAAAGGTATATACGGGTTCAAGTAGGGCACGAATTGTGTTTTATTGCTTATAATTTGAGTACATTTGTGTTATAAGCATGGATTAATAATCACAAGGTTTATTTTAGGAGTTATAAATAAGAATTGATATGTGGTTTGGGTTAAAATGGGTAAAAACGAGTAAATGAGTCCAAAGTTAAATTAGGGCACGTTTAGGGTTTCTTGGATTTATTTCGTGTATAATTGGAATGAAATAATGAAATGATGATTTTATATGATTATTAATGTTTTAAATTAAGTTATTACAACTTATTCGAGTGTTGGATTAGGGTTATGATGGATAAAAACCAAGAAACGAGTCATGGTTTAGAAACTAGCTCAGTTTTAGGGTTTAGGGTTTTGAATTAGGGTTTTGAGTGTAAAAATATGGATGAAAGCTTATGAATAGAATAATTAGGGTTTAAACATTGTACATTGAGTGTAGTATCTTGTACAAAAGTGGTGGTGAAGAATCTAGAATGAAAACGGAGGTAAAATGGCTATTTTGGAGATCATGCTTAATGACTTATACATTATGCTTTTAAAGACTTGTATCTTGTCTTGGAGAGATTTTATATTTCAAATGAGATGTTATATTACTTGTACATATGCTTTAGTAGCTTGTACATTCACTTTAGATATTAACCCTTCATGGAATTTAGGGTTTAGAGGTATACGATAACGGTTTAAAGCCCATTTTGATATAACGTTGTGAATGGTACATTAGAGGAATAATGTACTTTGTAATAAGGATATGATAATATTGACTTGACATATTGTGATGTTTTCTTGACATATATGAAGACATGATGGCCATAGATAGGTTGTGTGAGCTTGTCTACTTTAGTTATGCAAGTTACCTTGCATAATGAGATATTGACAATGCAAGTAATGTAATAAAGCGAAAAATTTCCCCGTACAATTGTGATCATAGTAAAATAGATTGATTTTGCACTTGATGAAAATTCTTTGGTTGTTATATAGTACTTCTTCAATCTTTGTCCATTGACCTTAAAACTAATCCCGTTTTTATTAGTGATTTCCATGGTCCCATAAGGATATATAGTTTTTACCACATTTGGATCGTACCACTTTGATTTGAGCTTACCCGGATGCATCTTAAATCTAGAGTTGAATAGAAATACCTTGTCTCCAACTTTAAAGTCTTTATCCCCTCAGAGTTTAGAGTCGTGCCATTTCTTAGTTCTTTCCTTATAGATGTGGGTGTTCTCGTATGCTCCATCTCTTGATTCCATTAATTCATTAAGTTCCATGAAATGGGTTTTTACCGCAGTTGTGAGATCCATATTACATTGTTTTAGTGCCCAATACGCTTTATGTTCGATCTCCACAGGTACGTGACAAGATTACCCATAAACCAATCTAAAGGGGGTACATCCTATAGGCGTTTTGTAGGCTGTTCTGAATGCCCACAATGCATCTTCGAGCTTTTCGGACCAATTCTTTGGGTTATATCCAACCTACCTTTCCAAAATACTTTTAATAGCTCTATTGGTCACTTTGGTTTGTCTATTGGTTTGGGGGTGATATGATGTTGATAACTTATGAGTCACTCTATAATATTGTAAGGCTTTTTCTAATTGAGAGTTACAAAAATGTGTCCCCCGGTCACTAATTAAAGCCTTGGGAACTCCAAATCATGCAAACAACCTTCTTAAAAATTTTATCACAACACGAGCATCATTCGTAGGAAGTGCTTGAGCTTCGACCCATTTTGATACATAATCAACCACTACCAATATATATCTATTACCCCTCGAGTTAGGAAAGGGGCCCATGAAGTCTAGTCCCCGTATATCAAATACATCACATACCTGAATATTGTTTTGAGGCGTCTTACTTATTAATGATATGTTTCTTGATCTCTGACATACATCACATCTCATTACGTAATCTTTAGCATTTTTAAAGATACTATGCCAAAAGAATCCTGATTCATAGACTTTCCTTCCAGTAATTGATGCACTATGATGACCGCTAGTTGGTCCAGAATGGCAGTGTGCCAAGATTTCAAGGATTTTGTTTCTAGTAACGCATCGCCTCATTACATTGTCCGGGCATAACCTGAATGCGTATGGTTCATCCTAAAAATAATTCTTTACCTGAGAGAAAAACCTTCTTTTTTCGGGTATCCATTTTCGTGGCATAATTTTTCCAATAATATAATTAACATAGTCAGCATACCTTATGCGTATTTTATTTTAAAATATATTTTTACCAAGTTTTAAATTTATAAAACTCGATCTACCTAACCACGCACTAACGGGCAGAGAGCCTGATCGTGGGTAGTATAGAATGGTAAATCCTAGGTCGTCCCAAGAGCTAAGTTGTAATTAGTTTTAATTTGAAATGTCACATTTTGAAAATGGTTTTTTAGTTGATTTGAAATAAATAACAATAAAATAAATAACTGGAAATTAAAAGAGTTGGAGATATCAAGAGAGAAAACGTGCTAACCTAGTTACTTCATTACTATTGTTATGAAAACACTTCCCTGTGCAATGTTAAACTATGGTTTCATTAGTGGTTTCTAAGGTGGATAGGCTTGAATATGCATATGTAGTCTATCATATACTCTCTGTGATTCCAAATCAGTCACAAATCATCTAGGAGGTAGGTTATCCAGGTTGCAGTGATTAATCCCAACTATTCCCAAAACATATCTAATAATCTATAAAGATTTTTAACCCTCTTTGGAAGAGTTCCTGTGCTTTTTAAGTATATTAAGTGATAAGTGCGATGACCGATTACTTCCTACACCAGGTAAGGAGTTAGTGATCCTCCCTAGTACCCATTTTATCCTATATTGACTAGATAATCTAATAATGGGGCAAGCTAGGTCCAAACCACCCGTACTACCAAAACCCAGGGTTACATGATAGTCAAGGAATATCTAATGAAACCATAATCTAATAGGAAACAATCAGAACAAAAGTAACTACATAACTAGGTCAGCACTTTAAGTGCTTAGTTGCTCATGGTAACAGAAACACAGCAAGAAATAGAAGAAATCATAGATTGAAAACTCATAATTCTTACAGTATTCGTATTTGAACAATTAAATACAAAAAGTAAGTAAAGTGTGATCTCCCTTGGACTCCATGTGGAATTCTTTAAAGGTTGGAAGCCTTTGTCGCCTCTCTAATCGGATGTGGAGGAAGTGATGTCAAAATAGCTTAAATGAGGCCTCTATTTATAAGTATTGAACCTGTTACGGTGTAACCAATAAAGGTGTTACACCGTAACCATTATACACGGCATTTCATATTTAAGGAGTTGTTACAACGTAACCAGATATGGTGTTACGCCGTAACCCTCAAATAATGTCCACAAGTACGTGATCTTCATTCCATATTTGTGGATCTTTATGGTTACGGCGTAACTGGATAGGGTGTTACGTCGTAACTCTAACTTTGTCAAGATTTCCTTCCAAATATATATGGTTACGGCGTAACTAGATAGGGTGTTACGCCATAACCTTGTCCTTGATCTTCGTACTTGCTTAATTTATGTTATGGTGTAACCATTTTTGGTGTTACGCCGTAATATTCTTTAGAATTTACACTTTAAGTCCCTTTTCCCTTGTTTCTTGTCACTTTCCGACATTTCACCTCGAAACTACAAAATGATAGAAAATATCTTGTTTTTGAGCATTAGTGAAACATTTGCAAGTAATATAGGGGGGGTAATTTAACACTAAAAAGTATTAAATATTTGATGTTATCAAATATCCCCCCACTTGACTTCTGCTTGCCCTCAAGTAGAACCTGTTAGAACATTTCATAAAAAGATTTCTCGAGAATAACTTCAAGAAATGAATTTATAAAACTCTCATGCTAGAAAACATCAAAGCCGAACACCTCACGAAAAGGGGATAAAAAGTCACTCAACTCTCCACTAGTCTAAGTGTTTCATTTTCGGGGTGATCACTCAATTGCACAGTCATAGCATGTATTCTATCATAAGCTTAGAAAGTACACATATCTACACCAGTTAGAATTAGGGTCTAAATAATTCTCAAAGGCAACAAGGGTAATATAGTTTTAAAGTGTAATAAAGGGGGTTAGGATAGACATGAGATACACATTTAATGGTTGTTAATAAAAACACAAAACAAATAGTCTAAGATAATCTAAGGTTGTCATAACTAGCTACTGTCCATCCAATGGTCCAAGAGTTTAAGTCCAAAAATCTGATCTTTAATAATGGGCTACTAGCACCATTCTTCATGAGTATTGGAATGACTTGGTGTAATAATGGGCTACTAGCTCTATTTTACTGAGATGTCTTGGTGCAATAATGGGCTACTAGCTTTATTTTTTTATTACTTTTTTTTATTTTGCATCATCTTTACATTTTTATCACATGGGTGGCTTTTTGTTTCACCCTTTTTACTTTATTTTCTTTATAATATGCAAATGTTACAAGAGTTTATATCTTCAATTATTGCCCTTGTAACATCTGATATTATACGCATCTCCCCAATTGAGATAAACAATGTCGAAAGTGGTGATATAGGGGGGTCTTTATAGATCATAACTGATTGGTCTTCCATGAATGCATATAATTCTCATTCCTATTCCCCTTGAACCATGGATTTAAATAGCCAGAAATTTCAACACAAAGAAAATTAAGACTACAGGGTAGGCTAAGGTGAAATGGTGTAACGAAACATATAGAGTAGGGTGAAAACATGGATTGATTTAACAAGGGTGATCTAGGGGTATCTTGTACCAATAATGAGTGCAACAAAAGGGTTTATCACGGGAGGTCGATAAACACACACATATAGGCTATTTGGGTGATTTCCTAAGTGTTGGCTTCTTGAACTATCTATTCCTGCTAATCAATTAGGTCTCGAAATGATGTGCAGGCCAAGTTCTAAAGTCTACAATACTACAGACACACTCAATATTTTGGTGGATTTTTGAGTAATATGATGAAAATGGAATTATTAGGCATAAATCTCACCAAGTATAATAAAAGGTAATGTGCGTTCGGCAAGGACTAATTCTAGTAATTTAAGAAAAATTTGTCAAAATTTTTAAAATTGGCATAATTTTCAAAAAAACTAGAAAATAGAAGGCAAAACATACGTCAAGTATTAATTCTACTCTCATCCCCTCACTTGATTTGTACAATGTCCCTATTGTACATTAAGGAAATGAAATAAAAAGGAAAGAGTAGAATTAAGACAAGAAACTCCCTAAGCTTTGCTTTGAAATTTGAAATTTAAGGGAAATCTTTAGATCATTTCCGTCTTCTCGCAAGCTCTTTATCCCCTGTGATCACAAAACAAACCAAAGCATATAATCATTCTACAAGAATTATGAAGTGTACAGGAAATACAAACCTAACTTACTTTCGTAGGAATCACGGTTACATTTAGCAAATGCAACAAGCCTTTTAAACCACTTGGTGGCCCAAGTGGACGAGTTTAGTCTCGTGAGGGCTTCCAGAGAACATACCCACAAAGTCCATTTACGTATACAAGGTTTAAACATGTTTAAAACTTAAAATTTTAAGATTTCAGAAGGAGGTTACGGCGTAACCGTAGAATGGGTTACGTCGTAATCAAGTGGTAAAAATTTTAAGTTTTAAGGTGTTACGGCGTAACCAGTAAATGGGTTACCTCATAACTACAGTGGTTACGATGTAAACTAAAGTTGTTACGCCGTAACAGCTGCAAATTCAGCAAAGTTACCCCATGATTATAAGTCGAGTTAGTCTCGATAATTGCCTCTTAGCTTCTGGATTCTACAAAACAAAGTAAGAAACATGCAAACCACTAATGAAGAAAAGGAAATTTCATTAAATAAAGGACGGGTTGTCTCCCGACAAGCACTTTTGTTTATTAACAAGTCTTTAAGTTAGACTCATTCCCCTTCTATGTTACTTCGTGAACATATTTACTGCCCTCTAGCTCTTTCCTAATCATAGCTTTAAATCGTGCTCCATTCATACGCCTTAATGGTAGGGCTTCGTCCTCACGATCAGTAATGCATATAAAACTATGTCCTCCTTTAAAAGAATATTTTTTTTACTTCAAAAGTTTTAATGTTAACATAGGGGGGATCGTAGTCGGTATTCTCGTCCCTAATTCGCCACATTTCGTCCTCCTCGTATGCCTCGTCGTTCCATGCTTCATTGGTTTTCTTGTAGTTTTGTTGACATTTTTCCCATACATTGTCCAGAACATACCCTTTCTTCCCTATTCATAAAATGTACTCATTTGATAAATGTTCAATCTTGTTATTGAACACCCTGTTATATTCGTCAAATCTCCTGGAATATGGGTCACCAATCTCCCTTGCATATTCCTCCTCAACATCGTAACTATCAAGAATCCATTTGTTGAAAATAAATTCACGATCTGATTCATGTAGGTTGTTATGTCCAATCCTGATTTTCATCCATTCTTCAAATGAATAATTGCATGGACGTGGCCTTATAGGTCGCGGTTCATCATCTCCTTGTTCCTGATGTCCATGTGGTGTTGGTATTGGATCGTTTGTATTATAAGGGTAATGATCGTACAAGTTTGTTAATGTAAAGGTCCGATGTTTACTAAACTCATAGTTTTGGGCTACCCATTCATAATACCTTTGTTCCCATGTTGTATCATTGATTTTTTGTTATCCATAACGTACCTGAAGAAAGTCAGCAAATCCCATGTAACTCCCTTTCATAGTTTGTCTTTCATGATCGCGAAAACATATCCACATCCTAAGTGACCCCTGCTCGTTTACCCTGAAGACTTCATTATATCCAAAGCAGAATTTTTAGTCAGGGTCACATGTCAGCCACATCCCATAATCTTCACCACTCCCATCATCATAGGTTACATGTATGGGTTTGCATACATGCCATCTCTTATATAATCCTCTTCTATCTGGTGAAAAACTAATGGTTTTGCTATTTTATCCTGTGGGTTAGGAGTGCCATAGGACCAAGTTCTTTGTTCAAACTCTAGGCATGCAAGGGATTCATAAGAGAATAAGTCTATTCCTATTTCAAAGGGATTAAAGGGTTCCTCCTCTTGTGCAATGTCTACCATGTAGATTTTCTCCATGCTTTGGTAAGAATCTATGTTGAATTTAAATTTCTTACTGCCTATTTCAAATGAAATTTCTTCATTGAAAACATCGATTTGGGCACAAGTTGATTTAAGGAATAGTCTTCCTAATATTGTAACATCTTCAACCATTTCATAACAAAATTACATGGAAATTCTAACTCCCCAAATTTCACCAAAATATTGATAGTTCCTAAGTGTTCATTAGTTCATGTCGTATTTTCTAAGGTGCTTGTAGCTCTGAGTTTATCTAAACCTAGATATTCATAAACTCTTTGTGGCATGGAATTATCCTTAGCATCTAATGTGGCAGTAGCATAAAGATTATGGTTATTAATGTTGAAAGTAAGAAGAAAACTTCCTGGGCTTAGTTCCTTGGGTAACCGACAAGGTGGAGTGTTGTCATATGCTCTCTCCACTTCATTACTGGCGATGGATGATACTTCATCACTGGTTGTCGAGGTTTCAACTTGCATTTTCATGATACCATCTTTCATTTCATGTCTAATGGACTTGATTATGCTAATTAAGGCATCCTTCATGTTCTCCACTCCCTGCATACTCATGTGTTTGTTATTTCAGCGTTCAACCATTCATCAACATCATCCTTTTCTTCAAAGTGTTGAATGTTCTAAGTATACCAATGGTTACTTTCCTCTTGCTCACTCATGACTACTTCATCATCGGTCATGTATTTAACCTCTTCCTCCATATCTTCCGAATCATAATCGGACTCGGTGCCTGGTTGGTTAGGGTCAAAGTAGTGAGAAAATTCCCAAATTAGGTCATGGGTTGGTGTACTTTTGCCTAAATAGGTAGGAGGATATGATTTAGTATTGTTGATGTGGTTCTCATTCACCTTTTTCTCGTATTCCAAGTACTCAGCGATAGTCATATCTTCAATCTTTTTAGGTGTCTGACTTTCTTGTGTCAGCCTAAGATACTGTTCAATGGTGAGATCTTCAATGTCAACATCATTCATGATGTTTCCTAGAGAATAGATCGAAGTGAGAAAAGACATAATTGCAAAAATTCAAATTACTACTAATTTTTAGCTCCCCAACAGCGGCGCAAAAAACTT
This sequence comes from Tanacetum coccineum, assembly GCA_026074375.1. Lineage (NCBI taxonomy): Eukaryota > Viridiplantae > Streptophyta > Magnoliopsida > Asterales > Asteraceae > Tanacetum > Tanacetum coccineum. The sequence goes on from BQNB010048690.1 coordinate 38,642, forward strand.
GATGCGTATTTTATTTTAAAATATATTTTTACCAAGTTTTAAATTTATAAAACTCGATCTACCTAACCATGCACTAACAGGCAGAGAACCCAATCGTGGGTAGTATAGAATGGTAAATCCGAGGTCGTCCCAAGAGCTAAGTTGTAATTAGTTTTAATTTGAAATGTCACGTTTATAAAATGGTTTTTGATTTGAATTGAAAGGAATTAAAAATAACAGTAAAATAAATAACTGGAGATTAAAAGAGTTGGAGATATCAAAAGAAAAATGTGCTAACCTAGTTACTTCATTACTATTGTTATGAAAACACTTTCCTGTGCAATGTTAAACTATGGTTTCATTAGTGATTTCTAAGGTCGATAGACTTGAATATGCATATATAGTCTATCCTATACTCCCTGCGATTCCGAATCAGTCTCAAATCATCTGGGAGGTAGGTTATCCAGGTTACAGTGATTAATCCCAACCATTCCCAAAACATATCTAATAATCTATAAAGATTATTAACCCTTTTTGAAAGAGTTCATGTGCCTTTTAAGTATATTAAGTGATAAGTGTGGTGACCGGTTAGTTTCTACACCAGGTAAGGAGTTAGTGATCCTCCCTAGTACCTATTGGATCCCATATTAACTAGATAATCTAATAATGGGGCAAGCTAGGTCCAAACCACCCGTACTACCAAAACCTAGGGTTACACGATAGTCAAGGAATATCTAATGAAACCATAATCTAACAGGAAACAATCATAACAAAAGTAACTACATAACTATGCCAGCACTTTAAGTGCTTAGCCACTTATGGTAATGGAAACATAGCAAGAAATAGAAGAAATCATAGATTGAAAACTCATAATTCTTACAGTATTCGTATTTGAACGATTAAATACAAAAAGTAAGTAAAGCGTGATCTCCCTTGGACTCCAAGTGGAATTCTTCGAAGGTTGGAAGCCTTTGTCTCCTCTCCAATTGGCTGTGAAGGAAGTGATGTCAGAATAGCTTGAATGAGGCCTCTATTTATAAGTATTGAAGTTGTTACGACGCAACCAATAAAGGTGTTACGCCGTAACCATTATACATGACATTCCATATTTAAGCAGTTGTTACGGCGTAACCATATATGGTGTTACCCCGTAACCTTCAAATAATGTCCATAAGTACGTAATCTTCATTCCATATTTGTAGATCTTTATGGTTACGGCGTAACTGGATAGGGTGTTACGCCATAACTCTAACTTTGTCAAGATTTCCTTCTAAATATATATGGTTACGGCGTAACTAGATAGGGTGTTACGCCGTAACCTTGTCCTTGATCTTCGTACTTGCTTAATTTATGTTACTGTGTAACCATTTTTGGTGTTACATAGTAACATTCTTCAAAATTTACACTTTAAGTCCTTTTTCCCTTGTTTCTTGTCACTTTCTTGCCTTTTACCTGGAAACTACAAAATGATAGAAAATATCTTATTTTCGAGCATTAGTGAAACATTTACAAGTAATATAGGGGGTAATTTGACACTAAAAAGTATTACATGTTTGATGTTATCAATACTATGATTCGTCATCATTTAGCTCGGATATCAATATCATAAGATGTTCGTCAGGAAATTCATCTGCGATCTCCTCTTCTATGAATGCTCCCAAGTCAGGGTTCTCAAGCCTTGATAGGTGATATGTAGCTAAGTTTTCTGCCCCTTTTTATCCTTAATCTCGATGTCAAATCCTTCGAGAAGCAGAACCCATCATATAAGCCTTGGTTTGGCGTCCCGTTTACTGAACAAATACTTCAAAGCAGAATGATCGGTGTAGACTATAGTTTTTGATAAGATAAGATAGGGACGAAACTTATCAAAAGACGAAACAACTACAAGAAGTTCTTTTTCAGTGGTGGTATAATGTTCTTGGGCATTATTCAGAGTTTTGCTAGCATAATAGATTGGTTTGAATTTTCCATCTATTCGTTGTCCTAAAACAACTTCAACAGCGAAATTACTAGCGTCACACATTAATTAAAAGGGCACATTCCAATCAAGAGATATGATGATAGGTGTTGTGGTTAATTTTTCTTTCAGAATATTAAACGCGTTTTTGCAATCATCAGAAAAATCGAATTTCGCGTCTTTCATTAAAAGTTGGGTCATTGGTTTAGAGATCATGGAAAAGTCTTTTATGAACCTACAATAAAATCCAGAATGCCCTAGGAAACTTCTAACTCCTTTCACGTTTGTTGGGTATGGCAACTTTTTGATTTTAGCTATATCAACCTCAATTCTTGCCCCGGAAATTTTGTGTCCTAAAACAATACCTTCTTTTACCATAAAAAGACATTTCTCCCAATTCAGCATAAGGTTGGTTTCTTCACATCTAGCAAGCATTCTATCCAAATTAGCAAGACAACAATTAAAAGAGTTATCGAACACCGAGAAATCATCCATGAATACTTCCATAAAGTCCTCTACCATGTCGTGGAAAATTGTCGTCATGCATCTTTGAAAAGTTACAGGTGGGTTGCATAATCCAAACGACATTCGTCTATAAGCAAAAGTCACATAAGGAAAAGTGAACATTGTCTTTTCTTGATCTTCAGGTGTGATTGGTATTTGGAAGAACCCTGAAAAACCATCAAGAAAACAGTAGTATTCATTCCCACATAAACGTTCTAACATTTGATCAATAAAGGGAAGAGGGAAATGATCTTTTTGAGTTGCATCATTATGTTTACGATAATCGATGCATACTCGCCAACCTGTAATTATACGAGAAGGGATTAATTCATTATCGTCATTCAAAACTATAGTCATTCCTCCTTTCTTTGGGACAACATGAATAGGGCTAACCCACGAACTATCTGAGATTGAATAAATCAATTCGGAATCGAGTAGCTTAACAATCTTATTTTTCACCACATCTTGCACTTTAGGATTTAATCGCCTTTGGGGCTGAATGACTGGTTTGAAGTCATCCTCCATTAATATCTTGTGTGTGCAGAACAACGGGCGTATTCCCTTGATATTTGACATTTTCCAAGCAATTGCTCCCTTACGTTTCTCGAATACCTGTAAAAGTAACATTTTCTCCTTTTCAAACAATTCAGATGAGATAATTATAGGGAATGATTTATCACCATGCAAGTATGCGTATTCTAAGTGGTGAGGCAAATTTTTTAGCTTAGGTTTCTTTACATTAATCTCGTTAGCACTTGCTGAATAAAGGTGTTCACTTTTAACTCCATTAGGTTTCGCTGTTTCTTGTGCAACTGGATACGGTGTATTAAAATAATCAATACGCCGTATTGGTTTCTCTTGATCAAAATCATCATCAGGCTTATTTCCTAAAGATTCACAGCTTTCTAGGTCTGATTGATTAATCGATTTCTCCAGCCATTTAAGTAAAAATGAATCAGACTTATCATTTGCTAGTAATTCTTGAGTTCCAGGTTGATCGTGTCATCTAAGTCATTAATTCCATAGCATTCACCATCTTCATTGGGAGGTCTCTTAATTGATTGATCTACATTACTTCATCATCCCCTTCTCTTAGCGTTATCTTTTTATTAAATACGTCTATCATAGCTCGAGTAGTTGCCAAAATGGTCTCCCTAAAATTATAGGAACCCTAGAGTCTTCGGGCATATCTAAGATGACAAAATCGATGGGAAGGATGAACTTATCAACTTGTATAAGCACATTTTCAATTATTCCCCTTGGGTACTGGATTGACCTATCTGCAAGTTCTAAGCTCATTCTGGTAGGCTTGGGTTCTCCTAGACCTAATTTTTCATACATCGTATACGACATC
>BQNB010048691.1:0-42435 GCA_026074375.1 Tanacetum coccineum
CGAATTTTGCTGAATAAAGTTATCAACGCCATGTTCAAAACTGATTTATTAAATCTTAAATCTTTTCTTGGTCACACAATAGTTTAACACAAATTGAATCCCGGGATGGGATCCTTTAAGGGGTAGGTACTGTAACAACCGACAATTTTTAGAACTTTAAATGACTATTTTACCCTTTGACTTTTTGGTTCTGACTTGACTATTTGACTTTTTGACCTTTTATTGTCATTTAAAAATGATTACCGCATAACCCGTAATTTTTCGGAACTTATTTTAATAATAAATCATATTTATTAATACATATTTCTCATTTACAAATTTCCTTTTTTTTAAAACTTATTTGACTTAAAAACGAGAAGATATCTCGCAAATTGTGAAAAACCGCACATAACGCGTACCAACACGAAAATAATTAAATTGTATTTAATTATCACATTTATTAAATAAAAATATTTAATAAATTATTTAACATCTCATTCAAAAACGTTTGTTAAAAACGCAAATACTCAAGTTAAAGTTTCATTTTACGGACAAAGCTTAACCGTGATACCCGATGACTACCCAATAAATAACAAACATTTTAAATAAATGTTATAAAACATTTATGAAATACTAGTCATGTAAATACTCACTTTTCATGAAAAAATTATTTGGAACACAATGACGCAACTTTCGTGTCTTGGATCAACCGTTAACTAGCCTAAACGAGTCCCGAACCATTATTTTACAAAAAATACACTTTTGGTCCATGTGGTAATATTTACAGCATCAACCCTAATCTATTTGGCACTTGTCACATTTTCTTAAAACTTTTAAGTATTTAAGCAAACCCATTAGGGTTCACCTCATTTGTTATCAAACCCTAGCCACACTTCTCCCACTCTTCATATTTTCCGGCCACCGGCGTCGCCTCCGGCCAGGTTCCGACCACCACCGTAACCACCTCACCACCACGCTACCTCTACGGCTGACCACACCTCCATCTCGACCATCAGCCGCCGCCATTACGGCACAACCACCACCATCACCACGGAACAACCGCCGTCGTCACCGTCCAAGGAAAGGGTTGTGTTGACCATGGGTTTAGTGTGAGGGCACGCATAGGTGTTCGTGGTTTGAGTTGTAAAAATCGACTAATAAACATGCTATAAGGTTTCATAAATAAAAACCGAATCTAATGGTGGTTTAATTGGTTAAATAAAAGTGTTATGCATTATTTTTGGTTTTGTGGTTAACAACCCAAATAGAGGTGTTTGTTTCTGCGTTTTATAGCCCGTAAGGGTGCGTTTGGTACAGCAGACCCATAAGGGGTATGTTTGGTTATGTGTTTAACATCCCCATTAGGGGTGTTTGGTTCGCTGTTTTGCGGCCATAAGGGTATGTTTAGTTTTGCTTATTTTTGTTATTTGTTCGATCTCGTCTAGATATATATTAAAACATGCGAGTATTTGCAGCATGGATTTGATTAAAGGGGAAAACATTGAATTTTATAAACATGGGAAATGTCATATAAACGAATAGGTCATGTCAAAATTTCTAAAAATTTCTATACTTAGTAACTCGATAAAAGAACGAAGTTATAGTCTTAAGAGTATTGAATTGTAATTATACAATAACCCGACAAAGAAACAAAAACTATACTTTTACAAATGAGACAACTATTTTAGCTAAAACCCGATAAGGAAACAAAATACTCTTTGGCTATTTTATTTTTCTCGTCTCTCTCTTTGTTATATAATCCATGCTATGAATTATATACTTGTTTTATTTTTCATATATAATATTTATTATGTATATATATATATATATATATATATATTACATACTTTAACTTATTCTTCAACTTCTTTTATTCACATAATCATTTTAATGTATAATACCCACCACGTATTATACATTTTCTTATCTTTCATATGTAATATATAAGGAATATATTACATACTTTGCTTTTACCTTTTAATTTATTTTATTTAACCAACCACCAAACTATTACAACTTTAAATCTAAATCTTTTATCAATGTGTCGCGTTGATGTAATCATCCATCGAAAAACCCAAATGCATCATCCTAAACTAGTGGGTCATAGCCGTTAAGATAAACCGCAACTTCTTGGTCGAGCCGTTATGGTTTTCGTTTGTGATGTGCTTAATATTTGCATTTCTACCAATTGTTCTACAACATCGAAGTGAGTTTATAGCCCCTCTTTCACTTGTTTTACATTTACTTTACAAATCTCAAGGGAGAATACATGCTCGTTACAACTTGTTTACATATTCATTAAAATCTATTTTACATACTCTTCTACATACTTGATTTTGTAACTCATTTATACACTCGAATACATGAACGTTTACAAACTCATTTACATGATTGATTACAAACTCGTTTACACACTCATTTACAGAATAAGTCACTGCTCGGGTGTGCCAGATAGGGCACCAAGTATGAGTACATATCCAACAAGGTACTGCTCGGGTGTGCCAGATAGGGCACCTAGTATGAGTACATATCCATTAAGTCAATGCTCGAGTGTGCCAGATAGGGCACCCGGTATGAGCACATGTCCATTATTTCTGTTATGAACTTAGAGTAATCGTAATCACATCTCATGTTGCATACTAGGCAATACATACTTGCAACATTTTGGGATATTATGCTCATTACAATTATCATACTCTTTGAAACATTGCGGTCCAACATTCATACTTACATTTTTGGTAACTGTTATAACGATTGGAATGGTCACACACTCTTTAGAAATCTTTGATTCCAACAATTTAACAAACGCATTTTGTGTGTCTTGTGTTTATACGCATTTTAAAAACATATATATATATATATAAGTTTATGCGTTGCAAGTCTTATATGGACAGGACTTGTAACACAGTAAATTTATATATATAGTTTTGTGATTTACATTTACATTTACAAAAACCTATGAACTCACCAACTTGATGTTGACACTTTTAAGCATGTTTTTCTCAGGTGAATTAGATGCTTGGCTTACTTGATGTGCATTGGAGTCTAAACAATACAAGATTACTTTTCAAACGACACATTTAAAGGTCGTTCTCTCGCATCTTGTGCAAAGGTGCTCATGAAGTAACGCTCCCGGACATATTTCCGTTGTGACCCAATTTGGGGGTGTTACATTATCAACCCAAGACCACTAGTATTTAACCCTTACGCGTTCTTGCTTCCTTGTTCTTGACCAAACTCAAAAAATGAAAGGTTTTGTGGTTGTTTGGTGCTCGACCGGTTATGAGAGAAGAAAGAGAGGAGAGAATTTTTATTGCTTTTGATTTGTGGTGCATGAATGTGTGTATTTTTTGAAAAAGATATAAGACAAAAGGGAGGACATTGAGCTCCAATATTCTTGGGAGCTTGTCCCCTTTGTGGTCCGATTGTGGTACAAAGGAGGGAGGGATCCTATTCTTATTTTTGTCTTGTCTCGGGATTTATGTAGTGACTAGTTTGAAAGAAATCGAGACACGAGTGTTCTTGAAATTAAGTATATGTTACAAAACGTGTTTAGACGTCTTAAAAGTTTAGAAGAAATTGAATTAGAGTCATTAGGATTCTTTTTGTGTATTGGACTTGATTCAAGTTTCGCGTAGTTTTCCGTTTTTCGTTAGCTCCAAGCGTAGCCCGTAATTTCGCGTTTTATGCAAACGTTATTGAGATATATGAAATAACTTATTAAAATAAGTTTATTAAATGACACAAAGTATATAAACGTGAGTTAACTTATTGTCGTGCCGGTACGCATTGATGACGTTTTTCACTGAGTGAGGGAAATTTTTTCGGTAAGTGATTAAATGATATCGTAGACGTTTAGAATGTAGGAATTTGAATCAAAAGTTATCCAAATAAATAGAGATTTGTCATTAGACAGTCGGTTAAACCCTATATGTTTTACGTAGAAGAAGTCAACAAAAGTCAACTTATGAGTTTTCTCATAGGAATTTGAACGAATAGAAGTATGTAGATATACAGTCATAGTATTTTAGAATACTAAGACCTAGGAAAAATTACCAGTTATGACACTAAGGAACATTCCCTTATCAAAGATACATAGATGTTTGTAACGAATTTGATTTTTTTTTGTATAGGAAGAACATAGTTGTTTGTAATGAATTTCTCACCTATAGTTCTCCTCACTGCACTTCTTATCAACATTTCAGGTTGGTTCCCGTTGCACGTAATGATTGGTATTGAAGCTGCATTATATTTTTAGGGTGGTTCCCGTTGCACCCAATCCTCATCTCCTTCAATGCCTTTTCCAAAGAACTAGCCAATTATGATGAGATCGCTATGCACCAACGACTGCTATTTTTTGACAGTCTTAAGGTATTGTTCTTCTCTTCATGTTTGTTAACTAGAGTAATCATTAAAGGTGGAAAATTAGAGGTGCAAAATGTACTGCTTGGGTAACGGTTCACACGAGTTTGGGTCAAAACAGGTTACAATGTAGTACAGGTCAAGTGGGTTGAGCTGGGCCAACCAACAAACACTTTGATCCACTCTCGAAAGTAAGTGATGAAAATAATAGGTTGACAAAACTGTAATGATCAGGGAGTTTGAGACTTAGCTAAAGAACAAAATGCGCACGGGTTATTGGTGTATAACAGACTTTTTTAAGAACTAAATGAAGAAAATGTATATATGTGACACATCCATATTCAGCGAGATGACAACTCATATTACTTCAGAGTTGGCAACCTATAAGTTTTCTTAAATAGCGTACTGTAAGTTTTAGAGATGTACCTATGTTCAAACTTCAGGCCCATGATATCATAAGTTAAACGTGAATGTTGGCCACTTCTTTAATCTTGCATTTTATTGAAAGAAATCTTGCTTAAGGCTGAAACACATGTGTGCTTAATTTTCAGCTATTGTAGAGAGGGATTATGTTCGAAAGTATGTTGAATTCAGTTATATGGAAGGTTCAAATTACAAGAAATAGGGCAGGAGATATTTTTCATGGAGCAGAAGGCTTAAGGTGTGTGGCATATGTACTGTTTGCCTTCTGAATATGTTGATTTCAGTTATGATATTAGTCAAATAATTGTGCTCTCAGGCTATTAACAAGAAAGTGTTTGAGAATCGTTCTTTTCATCTCAACCAAAGAGGAATGATTAATGTGTCAACGAGCGAAAAGTATATTTTTATCTTGCGGCCAACTGGAGGAGGAAAGCTTTGTAACATTGACCAAAGAACCGGCTGCAATGCATACCTGACGCATGAATTATATTTTTTGCAAGAAAACTTGGCAGTTGTTTTGTAATTTCATTACTTTAAGAATTATAGTTCTAAACTTCATACTATAATGCACTTTTAGCTCCATTTTCTTTGGTTTAGTACATTATACCCCTTCTGTAAATGAAGCAATGGAGGAAATTGTATATATAAAATCTCAGCTATATATTATGGGGTATTTATAGCTAAAAGACGTTGCGTCTCAAATACTTACAATACTATCGTATACAAATGCTTTGCCGCAACGCGCGGGTTTAAAACCTCGTGAATATAAAAAAATAATGGCACTTAAAATTTCTAGACATTTAAAATTATAAGGAACTTCAAATTATAAAAGTCGTTTGGTTGACACAAATATAAGAAAAGATTAGCAATTTAAATTAGGGTGCTACTATTGGTACTCCTGGCCCACAAATAAAGTACATGTTTTGTACTTTTATTGTCCTTTTGTCTCTCCATTTGCAGTATAACACAATGTTTTATCCGTTATTGTTCCGTACTTTTTGATATTTTAATACTTTTAACTAGTTAAACTTTATAATTTTCGTTCCGTACTTTCCGTTTCACAGTTTTGTAACATAAACAAAATTATAAAAATTAAAAAAATTAAAAAAACCAAATAATCAAGGGGGGTACAAACGGCTTTTTAAAGGGAGGTCTTTATAACCCACCCCTTTAAATTATGACAAATGCTATAAATGAGTAACCTACTTTTTGTTTTGTGCTACTATGAGTAATCTATTTCAAAAAGTATCAACATGAGTAACCTACTTTCAAAAAGTCATTAAAATGTGTAACCATTGTTTTTTCTTGTATACTTCAGCTGTCAGTCAAAGTCAAAATCAACTTTATGTTTTTTTTTAAATAATTTTTTTAATATTCCTTTTTAAGATTTTCTTTTCTTACGTTATCTAAAAAAAGATTTTTTTTGAAATTTTTTTTAAAAACCTTTTTTTTCGTACATTATAAAAAATAAAGTATTAATTTTTTTTAAAATAAAGTACGAAAAAATAAAAAATAAATTTAAATAACGCATGAAAAAAAATGTAAAAAAGAAAAAAAATTTACCAAGTAATTTTTTTTCGTACGTTATTTTAAAAAACGAATTATTTTTTTTAAAGTAAAGTACGAAATAAATTTTAAAGGAAAATTTTAAAAAATTTCTATTTTAAATAACGCACGAAAAGAAAAAAATTTAAAAATTAAAAAAAATGTTTTAAAAAGGCAAATGTTCACCATACATCTCTGTGAAAGTATAAAGACGAGGCACGTGAGACGGTTTTTGACTAAACCATAGACATGTATTTTGCACTTCCCTAAAAAAGTATAAAACAAAGTATAACAAAAAAATTTAATAAAAAAAAATTAATTTAAAAAATATAATAATAAAGTTGATTTTGACTTTGACTGTACACATGACATCTTAGGTGGCAGCTGCAGTGTACAAGAAAAAAATAGTTAAACATTATGATGATTTTTTGAAAGTAGATTACTCGTGTTGATACTTTATGAAGTAAGTTACTCATAGTATTGTTGGGTATTTTCTTAGTCCATGAGGATTAAGAGCCCAACACATTGGGGCCCATCTTGGGTCCATTTAGTCCTTATTTAGGGCATTCTTATGCTCATTATAAAGGGTGAAAAAAAATAGAGAAGGGAGTAAGAAAAGAAAAAAAGAAGAAGATTTTCGGAGTTCTTATCACCTAAAACCCAACAGCAGTGTTTCGTCGATCTCCGGAGTTTGCACCGTCGGATCGTCACGATTTTTGGACTGAAGCTTCCTTGCATATAAAGGAAGGTTTGACCGTTGGGATCTTGATTTTGAGGCTTGGAAGTTCTGTTTCTTACCCGGGAAGATTGCAAGTTGTTTGGTGATATTCTTCCTTTCTAGTTCTTTGTTTGTTGCCATATATCTTGATATTGATTCCAAGATTATGATGATTGTTGTATGCCTCTAGTGTTATCTAGAGAAGACTTTGTGTACCTCTCTTGCTTGATAGTGGATTTAAGCGGCACTAGGTGTCCCATGGTTTTTACCCACTTTGGGGTTTTCCACGCTAAAAGCTTGGTGTTCTTGGTGTGTGTTTGATTATCTTTAATACCTACTGATTTGGTTGATTTGATATTGTTTGGGGGCTGGTTAGAGTTGCTTTTAGTTTGCCTTATTTGTTTACTTCCTCATAGGTTCATACGGGTTTGGGTAAGTGCTGTCAAACGAAGATTTTGTTTCCGCATTTGTGTTTATACCGTTGTGACCCATTGCACTTTACCCGTCAAAAATATGAAAACTTGTTTAAATAACGTAAACCAATTTAAAAAACGTCCACCAATTAAAAACGTTGTATACCATTTCATTGAATGTTAGAATTATAATTTCGGATACTATTAATGCTAATTGATGATTATACCAATTCCAAAAACGTTTATGATTTAATTGAATGCTAATACTAATTGAATATTCATTGAATGCTAATACTAATTGAATATTCATTGAATGCTAATTGGAATTTCATTAATTACTAGTACTATCTTTTACCCCAAGTTTCAATTTGTGTACAATCAACAATATATACACGAATGGAATAGCCATAGCTGCTTACATGCATGGAGTAGTCAACTGTTGATTACACGCATTAAATAGATAACAAAGCCATAACTAAATATAGCTATAATTACACATGAGCGTCTACATTAATTTCCATACAAATAAACACGTAATCAACTAAATGAATTTCCATATCAATAAGTTTAGGAATAAGTTTAACAAATACTCAAAATCCGTAACCAAATAAGCATTAGACATATCAATAACAAAAGTTATCAACATGAACATCATTTGTAATGAAAATCCGTAAGCAAATACTAAAAACAAACATGGTATGCATAAATTAATTGCCATAAGAATAACAAGCTTCATCCATATTAGTTATTGGGTAAAATATGGCTCGAGCCATTCCATCCAAATAGTTGTATCTTTCATGTTTTGTAGAACAAGCTTCATCAAGCCTTCAACAACATTGGTATCAGTTTCTATCATTTGTTCCGCATAGTCTATTATGTCCAACAATGATGCGATCTCTTTACGAACCAAGTCTACCCATATCCGATCTAGTTTAGCCGTTGTAGCGCCTGCAAGTTGTTCGACATCAACATGAACATCAATTGTACGAGAGGTGGTGTTTGTGTCCGAATTTGTCTATCAAACAAAGATCATGTTCGAACAATGAAAGTAAACAAATTTGATATTTTTAAATGTTAACAAATAGTTTGTGGATTTCCATCATACCACGAATTTACTTCAACTTCACTGATATCAAGAGATCCGCTATTAATCCACTATAACAGTATGATTTAAAATTTTAACACTACTTATTTGAACCCTAAATATTTAATTTCAGAAACCCTAACGAAATTATAATGTATGGCTGCAAACTAATCTTAGTTGGTTTGTCTCAAGCCGTGTAGACAAATAACATGATTATATATCTTAGGTATGCAAACTCATATCATTTTCATACAAATAAGATATATTTTAGGCACGGAAAACAAATTAATCTTAGGGTTCAGATATAACGAAACCTTAACCAACAGGAACAAAGGAAATAACGAAACCATAACCAACAGTTTATAATATAGTTACCGTGATATGTGTTGATGTTTGATCAACCATGTTGGCATCCTGATTTTCATGAATGGCTGTGTTATTGGAATTCATCATGAAATACCTAATAATAACTAATCTACCGTGACATTTGTCTATGGTAGGTATATATATAGTTTTTTTCTAGCGGATTTGTATATAGGATTTTACATGTATATTTGCTGATTGGGCTCAAAACTTTTAATTTATTCAATGTACCAACGACAATGCAATTTTGGACAGGATTTTGTGTATATAATGTATTGTAACAAACATAAACCATAAGCATAAACAATGCTAATTTGTAATTCATCATTTGTATTTCATAAGCAAAATAAACTACTTATTTTGTTAAACAAGAATGTTTAACAAAGCATAAGCATAAACATTGATAATTTTGTTAAACAAGAATGTTTAACAATAATGAACGGAAGACATTATGTTCAAAAAAGAAAAGCATTTGACCAATACTCTTTGTCACTGTCGCTCTCATCAATCAATGCGTAAACGCGTTTCCTACCAATCACGCTTACTGGTTTCTCATCCGCTTCATCATCACTTGGGATGACAATTACGTCATCCGCTTCATCGTCACTTGAGATGACAATGACGTCATCCGCTTCATTATCACTTGGGATGACAATGACGTCATCCCAATTCCAGTTCATTAAATTATGATGTGGGGCAGCAGCATGTTCATCATTCGTGGGACCCAACACTAGGAATTGGCGCCATCCGTGGGACCACGAATAAACTATGTTTCGTGTTCTCATGAAAAGCAAAAAACTATTCTGTTCCAAAAGTCTGTAAATCTAAAACCTTCGTATTTTTGTCTTTTACATACCGTAAATGTTGTAATGAGTAAAAAATTGATAAAGATATTTTTGTCAAATGAACTTTTTAATTTGATAAGATATTTTGCAAATTTTTTTAAATTGGTAACAAGATATTACCAATATTTTTTAAACTTGATAAGATGTTATCTATATCTTTTTAAATTGGTAACAAGATATTACCAATATTTTTTAAACTTGATAAGATGTTATCTATATCTTTTCAAATTGATAACAAGATATTACCAATATTTTTTAAACTAAATAAGATGTTATCTGTATTTTTCTTAATTGGTAACAAGATACTACCAATATTTTTTAATTTGATAAAAAGATTGTATCCATATATTTTTCCTTATTTGCAATTATCCCTTACTTATAAATATTATTATGCAAACATTATTTTGCAAAAATTATTTTACAAGGACTTTTTACCCGGCCACGGAAGTACGTCTTCCGTCGGCCGTAAGTCAAATGCCATATTCACATTATCCGACCACGAAAGTACGTCTTCTGTCGGCCGTAAGTCGAATGTCATATCCGCATTACCCGGCCACGAAAGTACGTCTTCTGTCGGCCTTTATTATATGGGGTCAGCCTTCATCATATGGCAGCGTATGGTTGGAAAGTGCGCACGTCTTCAAGACGATAAGAGTAGTCCTTTTAGTCTAGTAACCGCGGCTCCAACCACGCTTACTAGACTGGGGGACATGATGACGTATATTGTGGACCGACCCGGCCCATTTATACTATTATGGGCTTACTTGATGAGGACGTATAGCATAAGTCTAGCATAACATGATCAAGAACCATATCATACTAGACTAGGGGACATGTTGGCGTATAGTGAGGAATGTGCCAGACCCAATGGGCCGAACCCGATAAAATGGTGACCCACATCCTACGTAACCCTAATCCATACATTATATATACAGGGGTAGGATCATCCTACCTCCATACAAGACACAGGTTATTCTGTACCACCTCTCCGGCCTCGGGTCCCCTTCTAACCGGTTCTTCTTTGTTTGTAGCACTATTCAAGACTCGTCAAGACCACCCCAACCAAATTATGGTTCAACACTAATAATGTTTACACAAATTTTTATAATCATACACATATAAATGAGAGACGCACACATGCGTGTGAAAATACGCATAGTATGATCATTGTTATTGTAACGATATATTGTTAAGTAAATACGTACACGATAAACATATATATAAACATTAAGATAATATATTTTATAATAATTTTATCCTTAAAATAAATATGAATTTAAAATTTTTAATTATCATTTATTTATTTATATTATATTAATTATATATTATTATTATAAAATTGGTTTGGTTTGGTTCGGTTCGGTTTTTACGGTTCGGTTTTTGAACAAAAACCGAAACCGAACCGAAATTTTTTGGTTTTTGAAAAATGAAAAATCGAACCATCGGTTTCTAGTTTCGATTGGTTTTTTTGATTCGGTTTTTTTAGTTTTCGGTTTGGTTTTGGTTTTTCGGTTTTTTCTGCTGACCCCTAGTTAATAAATACAAAATTTTCTAATTAAACAGAAAATGCATTAAATACAATTGAATAAACTTGTAAATTACTGTATGTGAACATGATTTTCACTCGATTTAATTAAAACATTACTTTTATAAATAAATTAAATCATGCCCAGTAGCCAGAGGTTAGTAAAACCCTATTAATATATATGTTTTTTTGGTAACCATGATTTTCAACCTTTTTTTTACAAATTCACGGGGTTTGAACACACCGTCACACAGACTCAGGTAAAACCATCCCGTTTCGAGCGGTTGCGTGGCCACTTCAAAATTGTTTGCATCTAGCAAAAATTAAACTTGAGACTTCACACATTTTAAAATGATAGCCACAACTTTTTTAACATTACAATATATAAAGTTTGAGTTTTATGTCATAATAACTTGTTAGTATTTTATTTTTTTGAACGGAAAATGGAATTTTATTAAAAAAGGGCTAGAAAGAAACTAGCAGACGATATATACGCAAAAACGATCCAACAAACAAAGAACGAAAAGGAACAGAAAAACTCTAACGAAACGAACTCGCAAAACAACCAAAGGCTATTAGAATAAGAAAGATCCCACCATGGCGCCAACTGAATTAACTCCCATGAACGAAACCGAACACCCGAGGCATCATACCAAAAAGCGATCTAACCGACATCCTTTGTTTGTCTCGATAAGGCAGAAGAATAGCTTCTTTAACGTTGCCATAATAACTCCAAATCTGAAGATCGCTAGGAAAATAATCTTTTCACGAACGTAGTTGCGCGAGAGAGAACAACCCGTGTATATTTCCATTGGGGTCTCTATAGCTCCATCGATTTCAGAATCTATCTCGCACTATTATAGGACCAATATAAATAATCCACTGAAGAACCAACCAACAGCAATATTTAAATCATTACCCGGGGTGTAATGGAGGCGCAAATTGAAAACGGAGTCTATAACAGGACAATAACTTAACTGTCGTAACATCCTCATTATCATCAATGGTAAACATTTAACACAATCACACCCTAAGAATGAACTCCAAGAATCTCCACCAGCATCATCTTCCAAAGTTCTTTTCCATGCAATCCTTAATACAGCCCCATCAGAATACAAGACCAAAATCATCACAAAATCACCCTTCTTCAAATGGAGTCCACAAGACCACTTTCCACCCACAAACATCCACCTCTCGCAAAACCCACTAGTAGAGCGACACTAAATCATTGTAACATTCTTAAGTGAAACATAATCACTAAACAATTGACATCCAAATATTCTCCTCAATTCCAAACTTTCATCCAAACTATCTAGGACCCTCTTCATCCTTCCTTTCCAGATGATTAGACTCGGAATTGACCTCCAATCGTTCAATATGGGCGCACCAATATGCAAACTCAGTAGCGATAAACGAAAAGTCGATTACGAAATGAAACTTCAGGACTCTACCACAAACACTATGTAAAGACTCCTATAAGGACACAAAACCTCCCATGAGACATTGGTCATTCACTTACCCAAAGTCTGTTAAACTACGCGTGCTTCCCCCCGATCCCACCCAACTTCTTATAACCTCTGGAGCCCATGATGCAATTAGGCAGACCCCGACCACCAGGTCTATCCAAACACTCTTTCATCTGAATAAGATCTTGAGAAACAACTTTGAACTCCAAAATATCCTCATTTAACGCCTTTGAAGTCTTGACGCCTTTCACACTTGATCCATAAATTCGAATTCCAACCATACCCAACGTCCCCCAGCATATCTAAGACCAACATCCATCGAACCCTCAATGAAGACATATGTTATTTGAAGCTCTGAATTACACTTAAATCTTAACTTTAGCAAGAATACTACGCTCCATACCATCCAAAACAATACAATCCGTCTACTAAGATAGACAATCACGCTTTCATTACCCGTTTTCCTTATATACCTAGTTACAATCTGACATTAACCCCCCAGGTTCTGCTCCACATTACTTGTACCGTATTTGCCCGACAAGTCCACATGATTTGTTGCCACAGAGACCGCTTAGCATACGGAGTTAAAAGACAAGAAAACTTTTTCGTTGATACAACCGATTGAGAGATCGAACCTAAACCTGTTTTGCGTCCCCAGAACGTTCCACAGGTCTATTATAAAGTTCACCTTACTACGCCACATCGTCAAATAAATGAAAACCAACCAATCCAAGCCGTTCCCTAAGATTGTGAAACTAACTGATTGATAACATTTACGATTATAAAACGTAACAAAAACAAAATCTATGACCCGATTTGTATCTTCTTTCAGCTATGTAAACATCGATCACCACACCCATTTGTTTACAAATATCCTAAAGATCTTGGACCGACGCATTCCATGGGATATTAGAAACAAAGATTGATGAAAACGACTTATGTTCCTCACGAAAATTAGGATGAGATTTGTTGGAAATACCTTTGTTACGTTGCTCTTGACGACGATTATTATCGAGATGATCGTTCCTTTTGCTTTCTGAATAATTATTAGATCGGTGACCTGTGCCAATTGCCATCGTTAATTAATAACAGAATAGCCAAAATCCGAAAATAGGATAGAAAACGCCTATCATATGTGAAGATGGGGATTTCGCCTATCTTAGGCTATCCTGTTTTGGTTGTTCGTCCCCATTTTATATAACGATTGCAAGAATTGTTATACTACCTAATAATAGACATTATCTCTCTTTTCACAAATTTTTCAAGATTTCCAAAAGGGTAATGTTATTGATATACTTTTGGCTCATCGAAAAGTACAAATGTTTTGTACGTTTCACAATCTTCAACTCACTTTTTTTTCTATTTACAGTATAACATAGTTTTTTTATCAGTTTTTGTTGTCATTTTAATACTTTTGACTTGTTAAACTTTCTAATTTTTATTCTGCACTTTCCGTTTCACACTTTTATAGTATAAACAAAATTATAAAAAAATCTGAAAAACATAAGAGGGTACTTTATAATAAAGCTAAAAATACAAACATATACAACACAAAATTGAGTGTATTAAAATTTCACATTCATAATAAATCAATAGTACCTCATAGGTCACGTCATACGAGACAGTCAAATCAAGGATCGGTTCATTACAAAAAGACTAATCATGGTTAATACGAGGGTTCACATTTGGGGTGAGCAGAAAAATCGAAAAAACCGAAAACCAAAACGAACCGAAAATAACTGAACCAAACTAATAAGCGAACCGAATTCGTCAAAACCGAACCGAACTACTAATTCGGTTCTCGGGTTAGATATGGGTTTGGCACTCCGAACCGAAAACCGAATTCATATAAATATATATATTTTATATTTTATATATTTATATATAAAAATACCATTAAAATGTTATCATAATATAAAAAAACACTTTTTATATTAATAATAATTTTTTGTTTGCTAAAAATCTATGTAATTACTAAATCTTTTATAAATAGTGAAATTCAGGTTATTCGGGTCAACCCGAGAACCGAACCAAATTCCGATTCGGTTTTGGTTGAATTTGAGTTCGGTTCGGTTTGGTTTTCTAGTTGACCTAAAAAATATTTAACCGAACTAACCGAATAACCCGATAACCGAACCGATCACAAAGCATTTTTGGCCTGGGCCGATAACTTTGGAGCCGTTTATTTTCAAACATTGATTTGCACAATTGCATTCAAGGTTAAAATGAATTTAATATTTAATAGTGTAATATTTTTTTCTCTGACACAATTTTACAAAAGTATAAATATATGAAAAAAATTAGAAAAAGTTATGTCGTTTAGTGCTTTCTCCATCATAAATTAATTGATCACTTTTTTTTGAGATATCTCAGTTTAATTGTCGACCGCTAAAGTAAATAGTGAATTCTAATCAAGTTTATCGTATTAATCTTATTTGAAATTATTATTAAAATTTAAGAAAAAAATTAATTATTATTTTAAAGATAAAAATGTCATTATACAAACGGTAAAATAAATAAAGCAATAAAATTATGTTTGTCTTTTAGAATTGTGTTTTTTTTAAGATAATGATTATTTAAGACGAAAGGAGTATGATTTTAGATTAGTTCATTTTTTTACTTGTTATTATTGATTTGTTAAAATGCTTATTTATATAGAAAAATATTCAAGTTAAAATGTTTGCTCCAAAAATTTTAGATTTTTTAATATTGATTTATAAAATGATTTACACATCACCGAAATACGATAAGATGCTAGTGCTTGCTTCACGATTAACAAACTAACAACTTGTGTTCTTGTTCTTGCTTCAAACCAATTTGAATACCCTTAGGGTATGTGTTAGAATGGCTCAACAAAGAACCAAGGATAACGAAACTAGAAACCCTAGTTAGGGTTTGTGTCGAATCGATCGGTTTGGGAGAGGGAGTGAGCACCAAACATAGTGTTAGGATTTTTAAGGTGTTCTTTGTGTGTGTATCGACCCAAATAATGAAGGGGTAGGGGAGTTTATATACCTACCAAACTTGTTTTTCAAGTTTTAGTATAATACTCCACCACTTCCCGAAAACCAACAAAGATCCCCCTCCTAAAACCTTCATAACTGCCGCCCACAAAGGAGAAGTCTTGAGAGATTGGTTTTCATGCAACTAAGTCCTTCACATGCATTTAACACTTATTAATTAGTTGATAACGTATAACGGTTAAACTAACGACCGTTATATTATTTCATAAAACGTAGTACTATAATTAATAAATATACGAGTTATATATATTAATTACATAATCAACGTATCATCTGTGTATACGTGTGTGCCCCCAATAGGCCATGTATTTCTTAGCAGTATAAATAATTACTTCGTAACGAGCATTTTCCAACATCTATAAAGGCAATTTTTGGGACTAGTGTTACATTTATCTCATCGACTAGTTTCTTAAGGTAACATATTCTTGATCTAATAATTTGACTCTATATATGTTATACTTTAACAAATCTTGTTTCACTACACATGGATGTACTACCACTCATTCTCAAAATAAAGGGAGTTTAGGTGCATGTTTTCAAAGTAAATATAACCACTTAAATATTGATCACTTTTCGTATTACATTTAACCTACTTACATGAAGTATGGGGTTCAAACCCCACTAGGTATACATTTATGTGTGTTATAGGAAACAGACAAAAACATTTACGAGGATATCTTAGTTGGGTCGTGTACATATGAGTCAACGGCTTGCCTCCCTTGTTAATATAAACTGGCAAAACCTCATCCATTTACTGTTTACGTTTAGTATTACATCTATATCGATAACTAGTTTCTTACGTAGCGAAGGCTGTGTTTGGCGTGTAAAATGACATAAAACTATATAATATTGTTTTATTAGCGTATAATCAAAATTCAAAAGCTAAACAAGCATTAAACACCCCAAAACCAAACTCAAAATTCAGAAAGCTACAATTAATACACACCTAAATGAAAATCTATGTTTGGCGAGTGTCAAATGATTAGTGTTTGAGATTGTAATGTTCGTTATATTCTAAGTCTAAGTTAAAAAAGCGCACATAAATGAAAATCAATTACATAAGAAGAATGAAAATTTATACCTTTTTCATTTAAGTTGTGTTCGCCTTCTTTTAAAAACACAATTTTCAAAGTAAAATATGAAAAAAGATCACAAGAAGGGGCCAAGCGATTCCGACCTCAAGAACTTTCAGATAAAGAGTGAAGTTGATAACCATTGATCCGAACTATGACCATGTGTTACTCTTACATTTAATACTATTTAACTACCATTTTAAAACCAAGTAGATTCAAAATCTAGTACGTAATAAAGCAAAATTACATACTAGCCTGACTAAAGATAACAAAATAACAAATATGACATGCTAAAAAACTAGTTCTTGCACTAGCTAGCGAGTATGCAATCTTTAGTTAAAATTTAGGCCAACAACAAACAGTCTCGTGTCATTAAAGCATACCATAAGCGGGTGCATATGATGTGATCTTCTTGCTCTACTTTAATCAACAAGCTCTTTTTAACCTCGACCAACAACGTGTTTAATAAACAAGATTCGCTGTAAATTTCTTGAAGAATAATGTCACGATTACATGTAAACTAGTTAAAGATATGTAATGTTGTTTGTAGTAGATCCCAGATCAGGGTAAAGACAATCAATAGCTTAGCTAATTACCAAGATGGTTACCGGATATCACTTGAAGTCGTGTAATCACTTTCCAAAGAAGATTATTCGACCCTATAAAACCAAGTGTTTGTTCTTGTTCTAGGCACAGATCAAGAACCCTGCGTTATATGTTTTTGTTTTCTGTGTGTTTTTCCGTGCAATTGTGATCCCTATTTATAGGGGATTTACTAAAAACATATTCATGGAATTAATGTGAGATTAATGCCAATTAATCTCTTCCATAATTATCCTTCATAATTTAAGAATTAGTGATTACATAACCAAATTAAATGTATGGTCATTAAGCAGTCAAATATGCTACTTAAATAGGCAAAAGATATTACATAACATTTAATGTAGTCAAACATGCATTAAATTATTGTAACCACCCATCTAATTCTAACCACTAAAAGAGTCAGGGAAAATCAATGACTTGATGGGTGTATACTCCGTACCTCCAAACCCATTTCCATGTATGATCCGATTCCCACAATTGCACTAAATTTCCAACAATCTTCCCTAATTTAGTACAATTCATTTGCATGAAAAATTAAACAATAAACAAAATAAGTGCATAAATGAAAATGTCATGAGGATTGAATTTCCATCTTAGTAAATTACACGTTCAAATATTAGAGAATCAGGATGTTCTACGAATTGAACCCTTTAACTCATTTGAATAACTGAAGATAAAATACACACAAGTTTTTAAACACATAAGAAACTCTTGACACTATAGTGTCTATATCCAATTCATAAATGTTGTAAGAGCCAAAGTCCATGCTCCCTGAGGCGGCAAAACCTCAACATTTACAGAGGTGGTTCCTCTTTATTCATGCTCCTACTAAGCACTTTTTCAAAGAAATTAACCATTAAAAAGTAAAGACTTCATCCTCCTTTTCAGCAGGTTCCAAGCACATCCTTAGGATGATATTAAATACATGTGCTTCAGTCCACTAAAAGTTTAGCTTTTCACATTGAAATCAGCTATCAAGTTTCCTTACTAGGGAGGTAGGTGTTCTAGCATTCAGCGACTTAGTTGAACTTTAATCCCATCCCTTCAACAGAAATTATAACCAAGTCTTTAGCCAGTCCCTTCGTCAAGTGATCTGCTAAGTTTTGTTGAGACCTCATAAACACTATATATATCACCCCATTCGTGATCAGCTCACGAATCATGCTATGCCTGACAAGTGTCTAGACTTTTCATTGTACATCTGGCTATAAGCCTTTGCCAATGTAGCAGCACTATCACAACGGATAGAAATAGGTTTTATAGGTTTGGACCACAATGGAATCTCAAGGAGCAAGTTTTTCAAACATTCAGCTTTCTTACCAGCAGCTGCTAAAGCCACAAATTCAGTTTCCATTGTTGAACCAGTGATGCAAGTTTGTTTCTTGGAAGCCCAAGAAATTACACCACCACTAAGCAGGAATACCCAGCCACTTGTAGACGAATTGTCTTCAGTGTTGCTGATCCAGCTTGTGTCAGTGTAACCTTCCAACACAAAAGGATAACCAGTATATGTCAATCTATAGTCTATGGTTTTCTTCAAGTACTTTAGTACCCGCTGAATTGCTTTCCAGTGTTGAGTACCAGGGTTACTAGTATACCTGCTCAGTTTATCCACAAGAAAAGCAATATCAGGCCTCGTACAAGTCATAGCATACATCAAACAGCCACTCACCTTAGAATACTCAAGTTGAGATACAGCCTGACCGTTATTAGGCATCAGCTTCTCACTTGTATCCGTAGGAGTACTAACTGGAGTGCAATCAAACTAATTGAATTTCTTCAGTACCTGTTAGTGCAAATATTACGATATTTAATCTATACGATCTCTTTATGTTTTAGTGATGACAAATATGTGATTTGTAATAAATAAAGTAAAGTGCGCAAGTTACTCGTAATCGCAAATCATCAATGCATACATGCATCAACATCTCTCGACATCTCAAGTCTACATCAACACCAACATTTGTTTACACCCGACGTAAATCATGTAAGGTATGTACAAACAACATTAAACTTGTAGGATGATCAAAGAAATAAGTTTTTGTCTTAAACTTTATATTTTTATAAATATACCAAAAATATTTCTCAAAAATTATTTAGACAAATTATTTTTGAATTATAAAGAAATGTTTTATTTGGTAATTAATTTGAATTTCAAAATCTGATTCTTTTCCCCCCAAAACATGTTTAACTTCTACCAGACAAGTTTGTCACCACAAAAAGACAAAAATGGGAGCGTCTGTCAGGACGGTCCCTTAAATAGGAAGGGCGGCCCCTTAATTGTCCGGCGGCCCCTTATATATCTGGGACTGCCGTTGACAGACTGGCAGTTTTCAGCTCCTATAAATAGTGGGTCACCTCCAACCATTTTGATCTCTCTTTTGCACGATTTTTTTAGTACCTTCTCTCTTTAGATCTCACTAAATATTTCTAAACTCTTTGATCATTAAACTTGTTTATATATGATCTAATCTTCCATCATTTCCTTCCTTCCTCAAGTGCAAGAGAAGAACTTCGGTCATCATTAAGATCCGAAGTTATGTAGTCTAGTTAGTCCATTTGTAACACTTGTTACATATAGATCTAGTCCATATCCTTCAATCTTGTGTAGGTGTGTAGATCTAGATAGTGTATAAATCCGGAAGTGTTAATGGTGTATCGGTTAGTATTTCGGTCCTAAAAATACAAGTATGGGTGGTAGATTGGTTCTAGCTAAGATTAGGACTCGACATTTAGCTTAGTGTCAGAAAATAATGTAAGTGACACGGTTTATGTGTTTAGGCCATAAAACACAAGGTTTATTATGTTGGGTCATAAAGCATAACGGGTTTGGTTGTACCCGAAGAAGAACTCGATATCTAGCTTAGTGTCGGAAAATAATATAAGCATTGGTATAAGGTTTTCTCCACTGAAAGGGAGCTTGTTGATTAGTGAAGTACCTCTCGAGTTGGATACTCGAGGAGTGGAGTAGGGCGAAGAGGAGCTTCGTGACCGAACCACTATAAATCATCGTGTCCGGTTTGCATTTCCTTTTACTTATCGCTTTATGCTTTTATTTACATTTATCGCTTTACTTTTATCTTTGCATTGTGTTCATGATTGTGTGGTTAGTTACTTATATTGTTTTAATTGTGATTGTGCAATACTTCATAGTTAATATTGTGGTTGAGCTTGTATTGTTAATACATGCGTTTTGATTGTAAATCTATTATCAACACTTCTCATATTGCGTCATACTTGATTGGCGATTTGATACAAAAGATTTAATGTTTTTAAAAGGAAATGTATTCACCCCTCCTCTACGGTCTCCACAATTGGTATCAGGAGCCACGTCGCTCTAGTTTTCAAAACAAATGGTTTTTAAAATAGAGTACGATCCATGTATCAAATTACCCATGAAGGGGGATTAAATATGAAAAGTGTTTTGTTGTTTGATTCGTAATAGTTTTGTTATTAAATATACTTCGTATACTAGCTTGAAAGAAAATTTTCTCAGAAGAACTTGGAAGTGTCAACTTATATTTGTCTAAGTCGTAAGAGTAGAAATGATTTCTAAAACACAAAATTTATGTGCTGGAACAACTTTTTAAAGTCCTATGTTCCACAGTCAAGTTACCAAATGAGTTTGAATAAAAAACGAGTTTTTGGGTCTCTGATGGCGGTCCCATAATTGTTCGGGCGGCCCCCTAATATATCTGGGGCCGTCACCTTTATGGGGCCCGCCTGTCTGTTTTAGCAGATTTTGGCAAACTTCGAAAAATCATATAAAATCAACCGTAAGTCTGTAGAAGTCGTGCCACCCGCCATTTCGAAAAGAATTGAGTCTACTTTTATTTAAAAATACTTTCAAGCCTTTATTCTAAACTTAAATAAGTCAGAAATGCAAAATACTACATAGTGGTTAAAACTTTGAGTTCCGTTTTAGTGTAAAACTTGTTTTTGCATTTTCCTTTGAGTCGGGCATTTCTAATTGATGTATCTTTGAAAAATAGTGTATTTATCCTTTCAAAATATTGATCTTCGTTAATTTTTATAATGGGGATGAACTATCTTATTTTCAAAACAAATCAAGCTAAGTATACATCGTTATATATAATACACAAAACGACGACGAATATCCTTATGTGTATGCTAGATGATTATGTGTGTTTAACTTTTGTTTCAACTTGGTTAATATATGTTAATAAGTAATCATTACTATTTGTAATTGAGCTAATCATATATCTAAACACATGTGCCATGTATGCTATTGGTATGTTACTAGTTTTCCGAATTCCGCCTAACAGGAATTATGCTACATTTCTTGTGTTAAGTTGCAAAATTATTTATGCATTGCATATAAACATAGATCACTATATTTACAAGTGTTACATAAACATCTTATAGATCATTTTGTGTGTAGTAACGCATTTAGGATTGAGAGTTCAATAGTTTGTCAAGTGTGTGGAAAAATAATGTCCTAAGATCATATGTTAAAACCCGTCACTAAAATATTTTCAACACATTAACTATCTTCCAACAAAATGTCTAAATCTCTTCATCATCTTGCATTGTTTGACTTGGGTTGGTTAAACAAAATAAAAGATTGTATTAATACATTGGTAATTAAGTAAAAGAAAATTTATTTTTTAACTTTGCTTGTGCTTGCATTGTTCTAACACACACATATAATTATGTTATTTTTATAAACATATAGTATTTTACAAAAGATGTGTGTTGTATAAAAATGGTTAGGAAAATCATCTTTATACTCATAAAATGTCGAAAACTATGCATACTATACATATCAACAAATAGTTTTTCGCACAAGCAAAATATATTACAATCTTGAAGTAAGAAATTAACTTGTCCTTATTTATCAATCTCACCTTACAACCAGTCTTAGGATTAATGGAACACACTATGAAAATCTTTATTAGTTTTTTTTTAAAAGAGTGATCGTGAGGGTCAAGAAAGATTTCGAATATATATCAATTCATTATTCAAATTATGATGAAATTATTATTGAATCTAATTGACAAGTTTTCAAGTATGGACAAGAAATCGGACTCTTATTTGTCTAGCTTTTCAAAATATAACAAGAGATATTATCTTAAACCTATATACTCAATCACACCCGATTGATATGAAAATAACGCATCCTTTTCCAAGACGATAAGAATATGTATCGGATCATAACTCACACTTGTGTAAATGATGTCATATTGATTCTACTTGTCCAATAGTTATGTTCCAAATATTTGGCAAATATATGCATAAAATATACAATGAAGTAGGATTGACGACTTGAATGTTTCATCCAAAATATTCAAGTAATTTACCTTGCAATACAATTGGTAAAGTCATCATCTCTGAAAAGCCAAACATGAGCAAATGCACAACATATGTAACTTTGCTCAAACAATAACTCAAAACTTAAATTCTCTTCTCATCAAAACTTTCTCTTACTTTACCAAATAGGCATAATATTTCTTCTTCATCAAATAAGAACCCTTTAAACATCTAAGGTTAGGACTAGGAATAATTGAACATATTCTTCAAACCATTATCGTGCTTTATTTTAATAAGTGATTGTAAAAGGATTTCGAATATGAAGATGATTGTTATTCAAACGATAATCAATCTCACTATTCAATCCAATTACAAATTTAGAATATGAACATGAAATCGAGATTATGATTTATCGAGATCACGGAAATATCAATCAAATGACAATAGATATTTTCTCGTGTCTACATGTTTAACCATTCTCGGTTATTACATGAAATCACGAAGTCGATTGCAAGACAACAAGATTAGTCATCAAATTGCAATTCACACTTGCAATGAAGATGTTTCATTGAGTCTAAAGTGTTCAAATGTTGTGTTATTAGCTATGGTCAAATTATACATGCTAAACTTAACACACTCTAAGTAGGATTGACGACTTATAAATTTCCATCGGGAAACTCATAAGTACTCCAACTTGATAAGCAAGCCTTGGATGTCATTTCCGAAAACTCAAACCAAGAACCCTTATAACTTATATTAGCTTCTCCTAATAATCTAATTTCAACACCATCTCCTAAATAGTGGGAAAATAATCCTTGCCCAAATTTGGCACCTCCACGGATCGATGGATCCTTCGTCTTAGATTCATCTTCGGTTTAGGTAAATCTGCCCTATGGCATTAGAATTAAACATCTTCCCTTTGTCAATCACTTGTTTTAAAAGTCCAACATACATGTAACTAAACTTTAGTTAATCATCATTATTTCTATAAAGAAATATTCACAAGATCTATTGAGGTAAATAACCTTAATTGGATTTCTTTCATAAAAGACATGCAAAGGTGCATTCTTTGAACACTCTCATTATAGAGTATTACACTTTGTCACTCTTAAGCATACTCCTAGGTCCTAGGTGACTCATTCTCTTTTACACCTACAACAACTTGCTTGCTCTTTCATTCAACCTTAGGATTCCACACATCTTGATTAGGATTATGTGAACCGGAATTAAAGCATGTTAGTTGAGTCATATTAGGCCCTGAGTGATAAGACAATATAAATCGTATCTTTGCTACACTTCATTAGGCAAATATAGGAATTTCATTTTGTCTAACATAAGAATGACTACTAGAGAATCTATTGCACTAGAAATTCAATTTGACCTAACGGTTGAATTGCTTCCAAGAGTGAAGTTGGGTTCATGGTATAACCCGTAAAAATGGTCGTGTTTAGCCTGAATTGAGCACCACTAGTGATAGTCTCATATTCATTCTCTAATTTGATTAAATGGATCTTTTTAAATATGCCTAATGATAGTCTACATCGATAGACTTTGTATTTCATTAGGAGTGCACACTAAGCAAGTAGAAATTAGGTTTCTTCTTGGTCAATCTAGACATAATGCACCTCACATATGTGCTTTGGAGTTTCATGATGATAACTTGCTCCCCATGTAATGCAATTATAAGCTTTCATGTTTATCTTAATGCTCAACGTTTATTTGCTTGACCATTGAATGCATGTTTATTGTAAAAGCGTTTGCCTTTTTTCTAGAAATTTAGATAAAATATCTCTTAGTTTATCTAAATAACACATGCTCCTAAGTGCTAAATGCTAACATGTTTTACATGATGATTGCATTTAAATTTTATCACGTTTTGTATGCGTCATTTTACATGACTTACGTGTTAATTGTACACCTACACTATGATAGTTTAATGTATGACAATTAATGTTTAAATGTCATATAGTCCTACACATTAATCTTGTTGATTATTGTGTTGATGCATGCGTAGATAAACTTGCATGCTCATATCTATATATCTTATTCATCTATGTATATATTTTATCACACTTGTATTTCTTCGCGTCCGTGTCACATATCTAAAAAGTCATAAGAGTCATAAAATGGTTTTATATCTCCTAGAGCCTTCACTCACACATTCCCTTCATCATCATCTTGCTTTCTTCCGAATAATCCACTCTTTTGTCAAGTAAAGGTTAGATACAAATCTAACGCTCTTCCAAGTAGGTTTGACAACTTAAATATTTCATCTGAAATATTCAAGTATCTTTAACTTGAGATCGCAAACGTTAAAGGTCATATCCGAAAATTCCTGTTTAAGCCTTTTAACAACATAAGTTAAAACGCTCTCCTTCTCTCTTCAACGAAACATTTTTTTTCTCTTCGACGAATAATTTTTTTTCTCTTCGACGAAAACATTCTTTCTGTTTGACAAAAACACTCTTTTTCTTTCGATCACACCTCTTCCTTCTCACTCAACTACGCCTCTTCAACCATAGAGATGGCTAATCTCTTTCCTCTACTATTTCTGCTACCACCTTACGACAACCTCATACCTCGTCGTGTGATTGTTCTATAAACATTCTCAATACTCTAGAAGAGCTATACAACTTCATAGATGCTATACATCGTACGCTAATCTCCGTCCATCTTAATTCAAGCTCGTCGTTTCCCTTTTCGTTTGTTTTCTTCCTTATCTATTTTTATTTCTTTTTTCACTCGAGGATGAAACACCTCCATCGAATGGTTCCATCTGAAGATAGCATCATCGACACTCTTTCTTTACCCCTCAAGCGTGAATCATTCATTTTCTTCATCTAAATCTGGGAATGATGGACCACATTCCGTAAATCCTTCTCTTCTTTTCTACTAGTCTCGATTCTAGTCTATTTTCTACTCCGTGCGTCGTGACAACTTAACTACTTCATCCGAAGTACCTTAAGTATTTTTTAATTAGCAAAATGCAAATTGAAATGTCACTCCTTTCACAAAATCCGTCAATTCCTAAACTCATCTCTTGTTGGCGGTCCCCATAAACCAGGCGGCCCCTATATATTTATGGGACCACCGACAGCAGGCTTGTGATATATGTCACTTCTTTTTCAAATCATAAAACGAACATCCTCTCTTTCTCCTCTTCTTCTACGAGCTGGCGTCTATTCTTCACCCAAACCTTATTAACTATTA
The DNA here is from genome assembly GCA_026074375.1 of Tanacetum coccineum. Taxonomy (NCBI): domain Eukaryota; kingdom Viridiplantae; phylum Streptophyta; class Magnoliopsida; order Asterales; family Asteraceae; genus Tanacetum; species Tanacetum coccineum. The sequence goes on from BQNB010048691.1 coordinate 25,904, forward strand.
TTCACTCTTGTCGGTGATTACTACTTCTAGTACATCTTCAAACCAACAAGGTGAAATGAGAAAAGAGTCTTGAGTCATCTACCGAGTCATCTTCATAAGAAAATTCATCATGTAATCCTTCTCCACCAACATAACCACAAACTAATATTATTTCTACAACCCATAAAAGGCAAACTACCTTTCATAAAGTACAAACCTAATCCTTAAAATCACTACACAATAAATCTCCTTAAATCTTGGTCCTTACTTCTCGTAAATGTCTTTTCTCATCTCAAATAGTCTTTTCATTTTTTTAATGGTTCTTCTCACTGCTAATAGTCGTCTTACTTCTAATAGTCTTTTTGCTTCTAACGGTTCCTCTTACTCTTAAACATTCCTTTTCGCTTCTAACATGTCTTCTCACCTCTAAACGTATCTTCCCTCTTCTAATAGTCTTGTTACTATTAAAATTACTTCTATATCTTGTGACAACTAAATTATTTCATTCGAAATATTTAAGTGTTTTACGAAATCCTAATGTTACTCCTTTACAAAACTTTCCACTTTCTAGAAAGTAAAGAACATAAAGAAGATATTCAATCTTCAAGTGTTATTGAGTCACTACATTGTTGAGTCTCTTATTATTCTTCCACCATGAAAGAACTACCTCATTTCACATCCAACCTTTGTTTCTCAACATTGTCAACCAACAAAACACCAAACAAACTTTTGATTTCCTAATCATCCACCTTTGTCTCTATAGGATTACTTGCACAATAATTGTTAGTGCAAATGATATATCCATCATTTTCAACAACCTCTTGTCAACATATTCCCTTTTTTAGTCTTACTCATTCTTCCTCCCTTTTTGGCTCTATGGAATCATTTTCATTCATATCCAAGAGCACATCGTCTTCATCCTCGTCTTATTTTTCTTTTTATCCTTTTAAAGTATATTTTATTTAACATATTTCGCCAAGATATTAAGTGTCATTCGTCTACTTTTAAAAGGTCATTCTCATAATATTTTTGTGTCACCCAATAAACGAATCCCATTCTCATTTATTAAATTCCGGTCGAATCTTAGTCATTAAACATACGTCTTGAATCTTTTTATTTTAATCATTTAGGTTGTTGATTTTGAAATAATAGTGGCATGCGTCTAGTTTCTAATTCTTTTTCAAGGTGTCATATTTTAGAATAAAAACATCTAAATGTGCATTTCTAGTTCTATGCTAATATCTTGCTATATATATGCACTTGTCTACTAACTTTGTTTTGTAGCACACATCTATATCTTGATTCTTGGTGCCCCAAACAAGGGGGAGCATACATCAAGAAGGAGCACTTATCCTTAGAGTCAATATACAAGAAATGTAATTATCATGACACCGAGTGTTTACATCTCTTCAGGGGGTAGCCATTTATCTCCTTAGAGTCTCAATATAAAAGGAATGTTAATTTCAGAGGATGCACAATAAGCCAAGGGGGCAAGCATCAGAGTTCAGTGGGTTAATAGCAAGAGTCGGTCTAAACCGTAATGAGTAGCAAGACTAGTCATCTAGGATGATGCAAAGATCACTTGATATGTCAGATTGGATACGGGGATTGTCAATACTCTTACAACGAAGGATTTTTTCGTTCTCCAAACAATACTTCACCTCTCTTCACTTCAAAATAACACTCCTCAACCTTAAGGTCCTCTTATCATATACCTTCCAGCCCTTATATACTTGAAGTACTCATACCCTTCTTGTACAGCCCTTCCTCTCATTTCACATAACCTAGCGCGTAAACATTCTCCCAAGAAAACACTATTCAACTACCTAACAACCTTTTTTCTATCGTTGTTCTTCTCATTCCTACAACAACCTTTATACATTGGATCACCTTCATTTTCCACTTATCCCTTCTCAAAAAACTATACACTCGAATGTACCTAACCTCTTGGACTAGTGCCTACTTCTTTAACTTCTATACCTTTTTACTCATACTATCACAAGAGACACTCACAATCACCTTCTACTCCCTTTATTTTTGTCATGATCATTCTATCTCAATCCCTATTTTACTCGGTTTTAGCAATCTATCATATTCTACATTCATCTAACGCATAGACCACGGTGCATATCACCATATTCTCATTATCTTCGTCCTATATCCACATATACTTCACTTTTTGCTTACGTCAATAGGGGGAATAGGGAGATGTAAACAAGTAGAACTTTCTTATCCTTTACGCATGTATGGTTAGAGTTTACATGTCTTTTCCTACTCATCTAAAAAGGGGGAGAATGCACCACAAAACCCCACTTCAAATCTCACCTACCCAAACATACCCCCCCCCCCCTGTGTGCTCTGTTATATTTTCTTTCTTTCTTTCTGACTTTAGTGATTAGTAGTTTAGTGCAAAATATTATGATATTTACCTTATACGATTCTTTATGTTTTAGTGATGACAAATATGTGACTTGTATATACATAACGTAAGTGCGCAAGTTACAACGTAATCACAATCATCTATGCATACATGCATCTACATCTCTCGACGTCTCAAGTCTACATCAACACCGACATTTGTTTACACCCGACGTAAATCACGTAAGGTATGTGACAAACAACATTAATTGTAGGATGTCAAGAAATAAGTTTTATCTTTAACTTTATAATTTTTATAATTTACCAAAATATTTCTCAAAATTATTTAGATAAATTATTTTTGGAATTATAAAGAATGTTTTATTTGGTAATTAATTTGAATTTCAAAAATCTGGTTCTTTTCCCCCCAAAACATGTTACACTTTTACCAGACAAGTTTGTCGCCACAAAAAGACAAAAACAGGAGCTTCTGTCGGGGCGGTCCCTTTTAATAGGTCGGCGTCGGTTGGCCCCTTATATTGTTCGGCGGCCCCCTAATATATATCTGGGGACGCCCGTTGAAGACTTGGCAGTTTTCAGCTTTTATAAATAGTGGGTCACCTCTAACCATTTTCACTCTCTTTTGCACGATTTTTTCAGTACCTTCTCTCTCTAGATCTTCATAAATTTTTCTAAACTTTTGATCAGATGAAACTTGTTTAATCTTGGTTAAAATGTGAACTTCAATCCTTATCCAGCATTTCCTTTCTGTCCCTCTATGCTTCGAGAAGAGAATATTCCCGGTCCATCATCAAATACACAAAGTAGAATGTAGTCTTGTTAGTTCATTTGTAGAAAACAATTGTTACTTATAGGACCGATGTCCATCATCTTTCATTCTTGTGAAGTTGTGTAGATCCCAGGTTAGTGTATAAATTCCGGAAGTGTGATTGGACAATTTCTTTCTTGTGTGTCGGTTAGTATTTTCGGTCCTCATCAAAATCACAAGTAGGGTGGTAGATGGTTCTAGCTAAGATTAGGATCGAACATTAGCTTAGTGTGGAAAAATAATGTAAGCGACTGCGGTTTATGTGTTTAGGCCATAAAACACAAGGTTTGTTATGTTGGGCCATAAAACATAACGGGTTTGGTTGTACCCGAAGAAGAACTCGACATCTAGCTTAGTGTCGGAAAATAATGTAAGCATTGGTATAAGGTTTTCTCTGCCGAAAGGGAGCTTGTTGATTAGTGAAGTAACTCTCGAGTTTGATACTTAGGGAGTGGAGTGGGGCGAAGAGGAGCTTCGTGATCGAACCACTATAAATCATCATGTCGGTTTGTATTTTCTTTTACATTTCTCTTTACTTATGTCTTTACATTTGTCTTTACTTTTACACTTGCATTGTGCTTATAATTGTGTGAATTGTTATGTATGTTGTGTTAGTCATGGTTGTGTAGCTCTTTGTAGTAAACATTGTGAGTATGGATATATAGTGGTAGAATATGTGCTAGTTATTGTAATTCCAATATCAACAATTCTCATATTGCGTCAAACTTGATTGGTGATTTGATACACATGATCTAGTCTGAAAACCTCTTCTGAAGGCGGTCCCTTTAAATAGGGCGGCCCCCTAATGTACTAGGCGGCCCCCATATATTTACGGGACCGCCGGCAGAGATTGATTTAATAATTGATATAAAAGATTTAAAGTTTTTAAAAGGAAACGTATTCATCCCCCTCTACGGTTTCCTCAAAATTTGAATTCAAAATATTTATTTTGAATAAAATATTTCTTTTAAATCCAAATTTTTTTTGTAAATGTTATAAAAATGCTTGTGACATTTTTATAAAAAATGTGGGGTTGAATAAAAGTTCCTTTGATCATAAAATGCATTAAGCATATGGTTATTCATACTTTTAAGTGATTAAATTTTCAAAATGAAAATTTACTACTAATTACTTGTTTACAAATAATTTTTCATTAATTGTTTTTACATTTTGTTATCATTATTTATATCAACACGGTGTATTCAGGGGGCTGCCCACTTTAACACGGCCAATCCCTTTAATTATTTCTATCAACATTTTTAGGCATTATTTCTATCAACACGGTCCCCTTAATTATTAAGGGGGCCGCCCACTTTAACACGGCCGGTCCACTTAATTTTAAGGGGGGCGCCTATCTGAGAATTTTTTTTTTCGATTTTGACTTGTTTTGTAAATATACAATTATCAAAATACGTCAGGAGGTACCAGTAATATTATTTTATATATACTCTAGTCGTCAAAGGAATGAAGTTGAAGACGAGAGAAAAATACTTGACATTTTTAATTGACTTTTCGTTAGGTTAAGTAAACTTAAATAATTTTCAATGAAATAATTAAGTTGTCAAGATTTTTGGATCGATAGATGGTTTAGAGATGATTGACGAAATTTAATTGACATTTTAATTAACCTTTCGTTAATTAAAAATACTTTGATTACTTCGGACGAAATAATCAAGTTGTCAAGCCGAGAGAGGATTTAGTTACGTTTTTAATCAACTTCTTATCAATTGAATACATTAATTACTTCAGATGAAAAAAGTAATTTTCACGTTTTGTAATATTTGAAAAATGATAGAATAATATAATGGACTTAAAGTTTGATGAGAAGATTTTGATAGACGTAGTTTATTGTAGACGTGTAGACGATGCGAACGTCGTAGTCGAAAGGAGTTTGTTTCATCCATAGTGATTTTGATGTCATGCCTTTCTGGCGTAAGATGAAAAACTAATCCTACTTCTATGTTAATAATTACCCACTAACTCACTTTTCTTCATCTACGCGAGTTCGCTACTAGTGGACATAGAAGATTTCCATTTTCTAGAGGTACGTATAGAATTCTAATTCAACTACGTGAGAGACGAGTTCATAATGAACAAAATCTCTTAATTCTATAAAGCCTACAAATGGCATTTCTAGTGACTGCAATATTTCCATAAGCTTAAATTATGTTCTACTAACTATAACTTATTTGGTTAGCATATACCACATGTAGCATAATAATATATAGTCATTTAACATTTAACACATAATCTAAATTCTAAGAGGTTTGGAAAGAATACATACCTTTGCCTACAATGTGTTTTCTTCAACATCTTCAAGTAAGTAAGCTTTGAAGGAGAAATCTTTTGGAAAACCCGTCATAAGATTTTAAGAATGTATTTGCTCGTCGGATTCCAAGAAATGTTAATGAACAACTCCACTTGAATGTTGTAACGACTCATCCACTTGGTCCCCAATGTCTCGTGGGTCTAAAATTGTTAGTCCCGAACATATTTTGCATATGTTGCATTTGATTCGGATACATATAAGGTGGACATATTCCCCACGGAGAGAAGTTTGGTTGTTGTGAATAATTCCACATTGAATGATTATTATTGGGGTAATTTTGTCTAACTTGATCTCTCCTAGGTTGTGGTGTTTTAGACCGAGGGTGAGAGTTATTAGTTCTTTTTGGAGGAGGAGTCTTAGATCTCGTTTTAGGCTTAGTAAAGCCAACTTCTGGTTTTAAAGAAGGTTTATAAAAACGTTTTACTTCGTCTTCACTTGTAATTGGTATTTTAGTATTGTTTATAAGCATAAATTTTGGTCTTGGGCTTGAGTTTAATTCTACTACTTTTTCTTTAGACTCAACCTCTTGTGATTTAACAAAATTCACTTGTTTAGACTCACTAGTTGATCCTTTGGTAAAATTAAATCCTAGGCCGGATTTATCATCGGAATGTTTTTAAAGATTTAACATTTTCTTAAGCGATTTACTACTATTATTAAATTGATTAAGCTTACAAATTTCTTCCTTAAGTTTTTCATTTTCAAATCTAAGGTCTTGACATGTTTTACATTCTTCATTGACCTCTTTACCTTTTTCTATTTTAGATAGTTTATTTTTTAGTTCTAATACTTCATTTTCTAATTTATTTTAATTTGTTTTAGTGATTTATTTTTATCTATGACTTTTATACCTATTTTGCATAGTCGATTATATTCATTATCTAAGTCTTTTTCATCTAACGATGATTGGTCATCACTAAAGAATTCGTTTTCAAAAAGTACCTCATTAGAAGCTTTAGCCATAAGACATTTTTCGTCTTTAGTCTTTTCTTCATCATCTTCATCGCTATCACTCCATGATCCTCCAACAAAGGCTCTTTGATTGTAGCTTCTTGATAGTTTTGGACACTCTCCGATGAGGTTATTTGAATCCCCACATTTAAAACATTTTCTTTCGCCTTTGCCATTTTTGTCGTCTTTATTTCTTTGAGATACCTTTCTTTCATCATGTGGTTGTCTTACGAATCTTTCTCGTCTTTTGAAAAACTTCTTGAAGTCTCTCACGGCCATGGCGTATTCTTCGTCTTCACTATCGAAAGTCGAACTATATTCATCACTTGATTCATTTTTGGCTTTCAAGGCAAGAGATCTATTTTGTTCTCTTTTTCCTTTGACCATTTCAGAATCATTCTTAATTATTACTTCATAAACTTTCAAGTTTCCAATAAGTTCATCAAGCGATAGAGATGTTAAATCCTTTGATTCTTCAATAGCCGTAACCTTTACGCGCCATTTAGGATGAAGTGCCCTAAGAAATTTCCTAACATAATTCTTGCTAGAAAAACCTTCATCAAGTGCTTTTAGACTAGTAATAATAGTGTTAAATCTAGCAAAAGCATTATCTATTGATTCCTCTTTCGGAATCGTAAATTGTTCATATTGTTGAACAAGAAGATCTATTTTATTATCTTTGACTTGACTATTACCTTGGTGAGTGATTAATAAAGTATTCCAAATTTCTTTTGCGGTTTTACACATGAAAATTCTTTCGTATTCTTTACGTGGTTAAGCATTATAAATCACCATTTTATCTTCATTATTTTTAGCAAGTTTCTTTTTAAGATCATCGTTTTGTTTATCAAAAGATACAGTTTCATCCTTTTTAGTTTCGGGATTATATTGAATAGGAGGAAAATCACCATAGGTAATAACATGCCAAAGATCTAGATCTTTTGATTTCACATAAGTTTCGAATCTATTTTTCCAATAAATAAATCCATCACTTTCAAATAGTGGTGGTCTTTGCATAGATTGCCCTTCTAAATATTTTTCCGATTCCATAGATCGATTCAAGTTTTAAAATACAGTTTATTTTAAAAATCTTGTTTGACGTGGCTCCTGATACCAATTGTGGAAAACTAGAAGGGGGGTTGAATAGTTTACCGCTTTTTAAATTAATGTTATGCTTGTTTATAAAAATTTAGATTCGACTTTGTGTGATCTCAATATGTGCACAATATGAACAATACAAGTATGTAAGTAAATGACAAGTAAATATGAAAGACAAGAGATAAGAGTTAGAAGGATCAAACCACAACACAAGGATTTATAGTGGTTCGGTAACGAAGCACCTCTTCGCCCTACTCCACTCCCCGAGCACCAAACTCGAGAGTTATCTTCACTATGTCAACAAACTCCCTTTAGGCGGAGAAAACCGTACACAACTTAGCTTACACCAATTTCTGACACTAAGCGAAATGTCGAGTTCTAATCCTAGCTAGAACCAATCTATCACAACTCTTGTATGCTAATCACACCACTTTACAACAACTCACAACTTTGCTTCACTTCACGACTTCTCTTCGCTTCACTACTTCACTTCGCTTCACAACTTCACTACGCTTCACAACTTCACTATGCCTAGACACTACTACGATCACACCAATCTATCACTACTTACTAAGATCACCCCGATCTAACTATACTTACAATGATCACAACAATCTACTTATTGTACACAACTACGATACACACCTTCACAATATACACAAATGATTTACAAGATATAACACAACTACACAACTATACCAACTATACTATAACACTTCTTGATTTGATGATAAGAAGTATTCTTCTCTTGCACTTGAGGAATTAAGCTTGGATCACTTGGAAACAAAGCTTTATGATTAAATGATCAAAGGAAAAAAAAGGAGTGTATAAACTGATTTAGAATAGAAAGAATGTGTGTGCAAAAGGTGAGAAAAATAGTAGGAAATAGTCCAGTATTTATAGGTTAGCTGAGCTGGCTTTTTGTCTAGGCGGTCCCCTTAAATAGGAGTTGGTCCCCTTAATTATTAAGGGGACCGCCCTTATAATTAAGGGGGCCGCCCAGGCCAGATGCTCCCTTTATTCACTTTTTTGGGGGAGGTGTTTTCTGGAACATTTCTAACTCTTTTTAGGTATAAAATTTGAATTCAAAATATTTATTTTAAATAAAACATTTCTTTTAAATCCAAAAATGTTTTGTAAAATTTATAAAAATGTTTGTGACATTTTTATAAAAAATGTGAGGTTGAATAAAAATTCCTTTGATCATAAAATGCATTAAGCATATGTTTATTCATACCTTTAAGTGATTAAATTTTCAAAATAAAAATTTACTACTAATTACTTGTTTACAAATAATTTTTCATTAATCATTTTTACATTTTGTGATTATCAAAACGTAGAGAGATCGAAAAATATTTAAAACGTTTTTAGAAATTATTTCTATCAACAATAGGTTTAGCATAGGTTTAACATAGATTAAAATTAACATAGTTCAAATTAACTTAGCTTAGTGAACTAAAATATTGATAGAACTATATATTAACATTCTCGCTCTTAGTGATCGACACCCTACTTACCAATGAAACTACACCTGATCGGGTACACTTCCCGTTAAAATGTTGTTTTAGGTAAAGTCGGTAAAATATAAATGTAAAATTTGAAAACTAAAATAACAACCTACACGATGACACATCTAAGCCATTGCTGTAAGCTCATCAAATTTCACATGAATGGTTTCCATAATCTTTCTCATTCTACGGTTGTAGATTCAAAACCCTCTTGATGATTCAGAATAGCCAATAAAGATAACAATGTCCGCCTTTGGTTTCATCTTCCCAAGATCATCACGATCATTTGTTGGATATCACAAAGATCTGAACACATGAAAGTATTAAACATTGGGTTTTCTACCCTTAATCAGTTCGTAAGGAGTTTTGTTGTACCTCGCGTGTACTAAAGAGCCATTTTGAGTAAAGCAAGCAGTGGAAATAGCTTCAGCCCATATGAATTCTGGTGATTTTGAAAAGATAAGCAATTTTCATGCATACTCGACAAGTGTTTGATTTCTTTGTTCAACAACACCATTTTGCTAAGGCATTCAAGCAATTAAAGTTTGATGCATAATGCCTAAATTTTCATAATAAGATCTTTGTTTCTTATTTTTGAACTCAGTTCCATTATCAGATTGGACCTTCAGGATTTGAACCCTCATATTTTGTTGAATCTGAGTAATGAACTTAATGATCATCTCTGGAGCCTCATCTTTTGTATGAAGTAAATACACCCAAGTGTAACGGGAATAATCATCTACAATAACCTAAATATATCTTTTACCGTTAATACTTTCAACCCTCATTGGCCTACACAAATCCATATGAATCAATTCTAGCTTGGAATGTGTACTCGGACCCAATTTAGATGTGAGAATGGCTTTCTTGCTCTTTCCTTTCTCACAGGCTGAACATAAATGATGTAGGAACCAAGAAATAACTTCACTTCTATGGATTGATACAAGAAATAAAGATAGATGAGAGAAGAACTTTTAGAGAGAGAAACTAAAGAGAGAAAGTTAGAGAGAAAAATGAGGTGGTGGATTATCCAAGTGTGTGAAGATTACAAATGAACAACCAACCCTTCTCCATTAAACTACCTAGCAAATACTTGGTCGCCTAGGATAGTAACATGGATCGGGCTCAAGATTACTTGGGCTTTAGCCCATAAGACGTGACCAATTAGCTTACATAAACGAGCCCGTTTACCCTTTCTAGCCTATTACAACATATAATTAAGTAAAGACTGAGCTTCTATGATTAGTAGCTGAGCTTCCTTGTTTGACTCAATATTTTGAGGCTAACAATCTCCCCCGAAGCGAGGCCTCCTGCAGATTCTGAGCTTCCATGTTCAAAAACATATTTTGAGGCTAACAATCTCCCCTAATGTGTGGTCTTTGAATTCCTGAGGTAAGATCTTAAATATTGCTTCCTTGAACTTCTTGAAATTGCTTTGTTGTTGAGTTCTTGAATCTTTGGTCTTTATTATGTTGTAGGCTTGTTCCTTCATGCTGTGTGATCTTTGATCTTGAACCTTTGTCATTGTCTTTAGACTTTGTCTTTTGTTCGGAGATCTCTAAATCTTTTCCTTGTATGTATTTGTCATGTTTGTGGAGTCTGTTAAGACCCCTTAGATCGTTATTAAGACTCATCTAGGATATAGTAACAATGATTAATAAACTTGCACAGCGGAATAATAAAACAGAAATCAGAGTTACTTCAAGGTTTTCTTCATTCACTACATCCCCAAGATCAGATGATCCTTGGGGCTAAACTAACTATTACATAGACGTCTATAACACATCTACTAACTATCTAACTATGGTGTACACACACACCTTTTTTATTCGACTCTCATCAGTCGACTTTTTCTATATAATCTAAACCACACGTCTATACCCTTTATATAGAGGGTTTACAGGAAAAACCTAGAGTATTAAGGAAACATAATAACTGATATTCAATGCATATCTTTGACTTTTTAATGCATATCTTCTGCATTTAAATATTCCAAATATGTAGAATACCAAACTGTCATATGAAGTCCTTGCTGTTTCATTCGTCTTCATATAAGCACATGTAGTTTTGTAATCATCAAATCTGTAGACCCAACAATCTTCCTCTATTTGATATTACAAAACAATCTTCATGAATGAAACAATCTTTAATGATTCCCCTTGACTTAAGATCTCTTTGAACATGCCACCACACATAATAAGCTGCAAATCATATCTCTGTAGTCTTCTTCCCCTTTTTGTAATCATCCAATAGGGGTCTTCTGAAGATATGCAACTTGGATCATAACAGCTACAAACCATATACCACAACTACTAATCCACCCTTCCAATGACTCAAAGTACCCGCCATGATGCATAATAAGAAAAATGACTCTGAGTAGTAGAAACACAAACTAGCAATAGTAATAAATGACTAGCAGTAGTAACGAAACACTTCCCCTCAAGTGGTGCATGTAGATGGTTAAACATGTCAACAATAAGCTTCCCCTGAAAAAGTATGTTAACCTCTCTTGAATCTCGAACTCAGTAGGCTCTATGTAATGATCATTGATGAAGAAAAGTAAATGAGTATAACGAATTTGCATGTAGAATAGAAAGAATTACAACTTGTGTCATTATGTTTGTTTATCCACGTGACTTCGAAATTATAAATAAATATGTGAAAATATTAGTAGATCAGTGTGATCTCTTGACAAACCATCCTAATCTTATATGAGACAACATAACTAAAAAGATAGCAAATGTTGAGCTTTGAGCACCTTAGAAAAATCCTCACACACTTGGCTTAGATCTTTGACAAGGTCTTCGAACACGTTGTAAGCTACGAACACAGTTATCTCTAAAGTGTAACACCCATCTTTAGATATGATTAAGACACGTATCTAATTATACTCAACTACAAACATATCAAATAAGTGATAATCAATCGTCTTCGTAATCACTTTTTCAATAAATCTCCAAAAACGAGCCATAAAATACCTAAGAACAAACTGAAATAATTTTAGTTATCTCCGATATCCAAACCATGTGTGTCATCCGATATTTAGTAATGCTAGCAGTTGTAATTTATTAAACCCGAGCAGTAGTAAAAACTCACTGCTTTTTAATACTAGCAGTACTAAAAATAATATAGGCAGTACTAATAAAATGCTAGCAGTACTAACTTAGTGACACTTTTATAGTCACTAATCCATCGCTAATTTGAGTACTCCTTCCTCCCTTGTTGTTAGCAACGCTTTAATCCGTTACTAAGCTGTTACAAAACTGTCGTTAATCCGTCACTACACTGGAGATTCCTTCCTCCCATTCTGTTAGTGATGCTTTTTCTGTTAGTAAGCTGTCGCTAAACTGTCACTAATTTGATAACTCCTTTCTCCCATACTATTTAGTGACGTTTTAACTATCGCTGATCTGTTGCTAATCTGTCACAAATTTGATACTCCTTCCTCCCAAGCTTTTAGTGACACTTTTTACTGTCACTAATCTAGCAGTACTAATATAAAGCGATCAGTACTAATAATATAAATGAGCACTAGTAACCTTTTCTTTATTTGCGTTGACAGTATTAACATATGCTACCTTTGTTCTTCCCCAAGCAGTAGTAACTCATGAACTCAAGCAGTACATTATTAAATCTTGGACGAGCAGTAAACGAGCAATGCTAAGTCGACTTATAATATCACCGATACCATCATCAGCAGCTGTAATAAAAGATGACTTTGAGTTACACGTGACCTGGTTTATCTCCTCTTTATTGTAATTGTAACTCTCCATTGGTTTCCATATACCATGATGCAAGCATATGTACATCAAAAAAATTCACTTCATATTCTGATGACACATATAAAATATCCGCATTCCCTTCTTTAAAGCATAATGAAGAAATAGGATTTTGAGCAACGTCCATGGTATACAATACATCTTTAGATCGCATATCAAACCAACAGACACGCCCATCTTCGTTGGAAGAAGCGATGAGGCCAGGGCGGTGAGTGGAGGCTATATTTGATGATAACCATGTTGTTTCACCTGCTGCTTCTACTCAGAACACAGACAACCTTCAACCATTGATCATGCTGCTTCTTTTTCAAGTTAAACCATGGTGATACCTGTTTTGTTTTTAAGAATAACGAAACACAAACCTGCTCTTTTAAAAACCAAAACAACAACCTTCTCTTGATGTTGTGTGTTATGCATCCCTACTAGGGTTCATCATCAATCAAACGATCGACTCACCAAAGCTAGTAGAAACAATAATGATCACCATCCTGTTTTTATTAAATTAGGGTTTGTGAATACCCTAATTGCAACGAATTGAACCAAACACCAAAAACAGAAAACATGACCGCTCTTCCTTCATAGATTTGACATCAAAAACACCTTGTAGATCCTAGATCAAGAGCCACGAGACTCTGATACCAATTGTGGTGTCTGTTAAGACCCCTTAGATCGTTATTAAGACTCATCTAGGGTATAGTAACAATGATTAATAAACTTGCACAATGGAATAATAAAACAAAAATCAGAGTTACTTCAAGGTTTTCTTCATTCACTACATCCCCAAGATCAGATGATCCTTGGGGCTAAACTAACTAATACATAGACGTCTATAACACATCTACTAACTATCTAACTATGGTGTACACACACCTTTTTTTATTCGACTCTCATCAGTCGACTTTTTCTATATAATCTAAACCACACGTCTATACCCTTTATATAGAGGGTTTACAAGAAATACCTAAAGTATTAAGGAAACATAATAACTGATATTCAATGCATAACTTTAACTTTTTAATGCATATCTTCTGCATTTAAATCTTCTAAATATGTAGAATACCAAAGTGTCATATTAAGCCCTTGTTGTTTCATTTGTCTTCATATAAGCACATGTAGTCTTGTAATCATTAAATCTGTAGACCCAACAATCTTGCGATCTTGTGTCTTGACCAACATGCTTATACTATGCATCATCTTGAAAGCTCTCTAATAATCTCCCTCAAAGCTTTGTTTTTGAGGAGGGATCTTTAATATCAGAGTTTGCGGAAGTCTTTGTCTTTGAATGAACTTGAGCTTTCTTAATTCTTAATTCTTGAATCTTGATGCTTATAATATGTCTTTGTAGTTTGAGTATGAGCATGTGGTTATGAATCAGACTCTGCTAGAATGAGGCTTCAACATCGTAGTTTGTACTTACATTTGAAAGTTAGTAATAAACAGCAGATATGAACGAATATGGCTTTGTTATTCGTTGAGATTTGGTTGCATTAACCTTCAGTTTCGTAGGACCATTTTACAGTATAAATACTGTACCTGTGATAAGGTGGATTCAAAGAATCTCCTTGACGGGGTTTCCAACTCAAAGCGTAGGATCTTCTAACATATATGTATTAGATTCACCATGCTTGCTTGTTCTCAATACTAGACCATCTCAAAGCAGACAACACAGTAAGACTGAATCGGATAGTTACTATCTTTCTGATTGAGTCGTCAATTCATTTACTGGACCAAAATCGATATCCAGTTGACACAATCTTGATTCATATAGAATCTCGCAAGTCACCTACCGCAGTGCTGTTTGATGTTGATACTGGAAGGATTTCCATTCATTACTGTGAATACTAAAGAGTATCACTCTGAATGTTCTAGCAGAATCAAAAGGATAATGCATAGGACTCTTGTTAATAACTTATGAACTTAATGATGTTCAACAAGTGTTTGTCATGGAATGTGTCCTAATGAGATTTATTTTATAGATCTCTTGGCTCTATACTCGATTTATGCGTTTTGGTTTTAGTAATCGGAGGCTGGAGCTGACTGCCACCTATTCAATATTAGCTAAATTAAAGTGAGAAAGTCAATAGAAGTCGTGTGTATCTCCATAACAAATGAGACAAGTGTCTGTTGAGACAAACTTAAATGGCTGGTAAGGGTTGTGTAGTGCATCACTGGGTCTATGATGTCTTGTCTTCAATACCAGAATTCATCTTTGTGAATCTGATAGATTATGTATTGACCTAGTTTTTGCCTAAAGTGTGTGGAGGGCTTCTTTCTTTTCACCCTTTATCCATACATTTCTTTTTATTCTTCAACCCCTTCAATGCTTACCAAGACGTCATTACTAACATCTTGTTGTAATTGTTCTAGTGTTTGCTCAATCTTAGTCGGCATTATTCCCGTTTCTCATTCTTCTCTAATCATACCTAAGGACTACTATTTCTAACTATGAGATGTCATTTGGTAGATCCCTCCAGCTCTGGTTGGATCATAGGACTAATACATAACCTAACCACCTTATGAATTCAGAATCGTCGTGAATTAAGATGTTGTTGGGTATTTGATCGTAACCATAAAACCTTTTTCCGTAGAGTATAAAGCACTTTGATTCGTTGTGATCACTTATTATTTTCTAAATCACATTTTACTTACATTTCTCCCCTCATTTTAAATACTAATTCACTTAGTCTTTGAAATACCACATGATTTAAAATTTATCTTGAAAAAGTGATGGGTAGAAAATGTTTCAGCATGAATTATGTGGAACTTTTCTTCTTGTTCCCTCTCAATTTTACATATGTTTGACACCAAAAAAATGATACCAAGTTATCAAATGAATATAAAATTGAGGTTGAGGTAATTTTGAGCACTGGTATGTGCTTAATTACACATACCATTTTCCATTAAAATGGGACTTAAATGACCAAAAACGTACCAAAAATACATTGTATTTGTATGTTTTCATTTATATTGTGTAGGAAACGGATATCCGATAAAAGGACGAAAAATCAAGCAAAAACGGACAAAACCGAGCACGAAATGGAAGAGAATGAAAAAGCCAAAGTCAAAAATCAAAGTCAAAGTCAAAGTCAAAATGTCAACCAAAGTCAACCCCGACAAAGTCAAAGTCAAAGACGGAGCCGAAACCGAAGAAAAAGTTAATGGGCCAACCCGTACCCATCTAATGGGCCGGGACAGCCCATTAAGCTTTTATTTTGAAGACTTATAAGGCTTAAGCCTTATAAAAAAGCCTAAAACTTTTTTTACATACCCGACCCATCAATAGGCCCAAACTATTACCTAATTAAACCCTTTTCACTGTTAGTCCTTAAAGGACTAATGGTGCAACTCACAATACACCCACAAGGACCATGCGTGCAATAACAACATACACCTTGGAGGGCCAATTCTGCCAACTCCCAAATGTTTAATACACCACAAGGACTTAACTTGCAAACATATAATACACCTTGAGGGACCAAATGTGCCAAACCCCCAAAGTTTTACCCTGTTAACCCTAAACCAAATTTCCCGCCACTACACTATTCACCCTTCGTCCCCTCCACCTCGGCTACTGTTCCTACAAACAAAAACATCACCATCCTAAACCCCACACTCATATGGCTAATTTGCCACCTTGGCAATCCTGGCTCACCCCATTGGCCAATAAAAAAAAGACAAGGAAATGAAGGGTTTTGATGACA